>JAVANC010000023.1:4169468-4481463 GCA_033319125.1 Parnassius glacialis | reverse complement strand
TAATAAGTATGCATATTGGTTTTTTAGGTAAATAAACAAATATATTGAGATTGTCTTGAATTTCTGAAATGTTTATTACACTTTCAATGTTTAACGAACTAAGCAGCCACCATAACAGCCATGAAAACCAACTTCCTAGTGCTGGACTCCTATTGGGAATTTCTTGACCGAATAACTCAATAACTGATTTTTATTTTGAACTGGGTTTCGAATACGCAGGATCTTATGATCAACAGTCGTGATTACAACCATTTGTCCAACAATACAGTGAAGTTAAATCGCACGAAAACTCAGACAATAGGGGCTACTACAGCCTGTGGACACCGGCAACCAACTTCAAACAAAGAAAGCTACTGATGCGTTGTATCCTGTGTTATGCTTTAAGAAAAAAGTCCAGCTGGGTTCCTCGCTGGTTCTTTACAGGACGGACGTTCTTTTCCGAACCAGTGGCAAAAGTTAAAAATTACCTTCAATAAGAATTATATGTAATAATATTGCACAAAAATGTTGCTATTCTATTTTTAAACATCTTATACACCATCCAGGTTGACGTACGTCCCGCCAAGGTCATGCACGATGCACGAAACGACAATGAATAGGCTTGACGTACGTCACTTGACGTACGTCATTGCTGTACGTCAAGCCTACTCATAGTCGTTTTGTATCGTGCATCGTGCATAACCTTGGCGGAACGTACGTTAACATGGACCGTGTAAAAAACGTTTTAGATCCAAGATGGAGGCTTTATAGCCTTTAATAATATTGGCTCTTTTTGTACAGTACATGCAGTGCTGCTGGGTAGCAAAAATAGGTAAGAATACATACCCAAACAGACCTCAAAGCACAAAAGAAGTTCTACCACATAGAACTCTTTACTGTAGTTAGAATGTCTGTGAGTAGTAACAATTCTCGTAAAAAGAGAGTAGCCGATCTCTTAACAGATAGCTTATCTCCGTTGAATGATAAAATGGAATGCTTTATAGCCTGTAATATTGGCTTTTTTATACTCCGCAAACTGGAATACAGCAGTACACGCATTCCTGCTTGGCGTCAGAAATAGGAAAGAAGGTGGTTCATTCCCAGACGGACTTCAAGGCAGAAAATAAGCCCTACCACAGAAAACTCCTTACTGTAGTTATAATTATCCTAAAGTGATAATTCTCTATCGCTAAAGAAGAGCAGCCGGTCTCTTAAGCTATTCGCAAATATTCACGTCGTAATTTAGCTGAAAACTTCACTAGTAAGCACATTACCTTCGAAATTTTCCTTGTTCATTATAACAAAAAACTTTAACAGTGTTTATTATTTTCTTTAAGAGAAATATAAGCTAAAAGCACGAACATATTTTCAGAGAGTAAATCGTAAAATTATACAACGACTCACAGTAGGACTTTAACACAGTGCTAGCTCCAATAAACAGATGACGGTCTGTTAAAACCCGCCACGAAACCCTGCTTAAATTATGCATGCGAATCTTAATCTAACCTCCTTCACTCCTATTTTAATGGACTTTCAATAAAATTCCACAATTGATAGAATCAGGCGTTACTTTGCGGAAATCCATTATAATGGGGTTGTTATAAATTAATTTGCTTAATTCTGCGTAAAGAAAGAAAATGATGTGTCCTGCCCAGTTTTAAGTGGACCTCCCACCCTCACTCACCTCCCACCCCTCCCCCAATCGCGCGCACTATAACCCGTCGCCGTCAATCCCAGCACTACCATCCCCAGCACCACTACACTAGGCACGACACACCACTCTCGAAATACGACACGTGTTTCGCCTCTACTACACTCTACACGAGGCATCCTCAGGTGAAGTAAACTCTGCGGAAGCTGGCCGCCACTGGCCGCCGCAGGCCCGCCGCAGGATTGACGGCAGCTGGTATAGTGCGCGCGATTGAGGAAGGTAGGAGGTCACCTTAAAACTGGGCAGGACACATCATTTTCTTTCTTTACGCAGAATTAAGCAAATTAATTTATAACAACCCCATTAGAAATTCCACAAATCAAACCTTGATCTATTGAATATTTTGTATAGTTACGAGTATACAGTAAAATTACCCTCGCACACAAGAAATATATCATATGTAATATTAATAACAATAATGCTATTCACACCGAATTTCGGTTACGGTGTTCATTCTTAACGGTGACTCGCCATCTGCGTAGGATAGAATTATACTTGCTGAGTTTATGCGCAAGTACAGGTGAACTCCCTAGACCCTCACGCTCATAGTCAGATAGGAAGATAATGCGATATAACGGGAGGAGCATCAGGCGTAGAAACAACGGGGTTTACGTGCTATCCGAGGTATGGGATGAAACACTGCCAACTTTCAGACTATGGCTGGCTTTTTTGGTTCGACCCCGAGATTCAAACACGAGACCTCATAATTAGGAGTCGTGTTTACGACCACTAGACCCATGAAGGTAGCCTCGTACTGATAAGTAAAGTGTAGGGTGTTGCCCTGATAGAGTGACGTAGTTCATCACTCTATAAGTGAATAAGAAATGCAGGTGGCTCAGTGCATTGTGATATTCTTTGGAGGAGGCCTTTGTTCAGCAGTAGAGCAGTGATATGCTCTAATGATGATGATAGGTATATTTATCTTTGCGATATCCTCTTCAGTATTTTCAATAGCGTTGCCAAAGAGTATCTAATCACTACGTTTTACATGAGCGTTGCTATGGATATTTCATTTGGTATCCATGGCAACGATTGTAAAGTCAATAATAAAACAAGTTTTCCGAACCAACCATATAACAAAACGAAAAGATGGTTATATTTCTTGTTAAAAGAGGAGACGAGAATCAATTCCTCTATGAGACGAATGTTGATAAGGTAGTGGATGATGTGGTTAAAGATATAACTGCAATATTCAATGGAAGGCTGAAAGTTAATCGTATTTGTTACGAGATGGAAGAGCTGCAAAAACACGGAACGTTCCTGCCTCTTGAGATGCAAGGGTTGACTGAAGATCAGGTAAGTTATACAAATGCTAATGCATGGAAATACGTAATATTTTACATTTTTTAGTAAAGGTCATCAGCACTGACTGATTTGCCTTTATATGTTTTTCATTATCAGTTTATTTTTTGCTGCACTACCTCCCATATGTTTATCTCTGCTTAGTCTAATGGTTAACTGGGATAGAATGCCTTAAGGCATTAAATCAGTCATATGTAATATTTTTTTGTGCTTGGTTTAAATAAAAAAAAACAATTGTCATTAATTTTATGATTCAATAATTGATAACCATAAGCTATCGCGACAAGATGCAGTAGTGATAATGAGGCTTCGTACTGGACACATTACATCTAAGTTTGCATTTCTCATGAAAAAGGTCCAGTCACCCAACTGTGATCAATGCAGTGGTCTCGAGGATCTAATGCATGTCTTGATGGCGTGCGCCCACAATGCTGTCTTTCGTATTGATAAGTGCCATCACATCTTAAAAGACTTCGCTGATTGTAATATAATTTTAGCTAAGCCACATTCTGACAACTTAAAATTATTAATCAAACTTTACAAGGTGAAGTTCTCAGATCGCTCACATTTTCCTCACTGTGATTGATCTGGGAATTTTGATTGTAACTAAATGCATAACTTCTACTTATTGTAATAAATTAGGGATTTAAGAAATGTATAATCTAATTAAGTTTAAGTATACCTAAGGTATTTGCTTTTGGTGATGAAGTAACGGAGCGATATATTCACATTGTGATTAAGCTCATTCATAAAGAATAAAAAAAAATATTCCATAAGAAGATCTACGTGGTTAATAATGTTTAAATGTCTATTACACTAAATTATTTGGTCACTAGTGTCTACTGGACAAAGTTTTACAGACGAATGTTTTGTAAAGTAAGATAATGATGATAGTAATCATGCCACACGCTATTAAGCACAGTTCTGAGCTATCTGCGTCCATCGACTTTCTGGCACCATTTGCCAGGTTTGTCACTCCATCTAATGGAAGACCGCCCAACTCCTCGCTTGCTGGTACGAGACGGACTCGAGAACCTTTTTATCGTCGTTTTTATACTGTCTTTATTAATTAGATGTATGCCTGTGGCTTAGGACCGTGTTTTGTGATACTACTTGGGGCTGGCCTATGTTCAGTATTGAACTTGTAAGGGACTGTTACTACAATGATGGTGATATTCGTTAACAGCTTCTTACTGTCCATAATATTTTCATTATTCTAGCTTTTCAAAGTACAAAGTGTATATATTTTTTCGGCTTACCTACCTGGTGATTTGTAGGGTACTGAGAAGTTGTAATAGATTTTGTCATTAATAATCAAAATATCTATAGGAGTTAGTAAACTGAAGTGGCAGTGGGCCGGCGATATAGCTCAAAGAACCGGCAACTAATAAGTAAGAAAGGTTCTCGAATGGTAACCTCGTGCTGGTAAGTGAAGTATAAAGCGGCCCTCCACTAGATGGAGTGGCGACTTGTTAGGAGATGCAGTCGATAGATTCAGGTGGCTGAGGACCGTGCTTTGTGGCATTCCTTGGAGAAGTAATGTAAGAACAAATTAATTAAGTCGATGGATTGACTCGTACGCACGAAACACGGTCCTTTCTCACTTTCCTATGTACATCAGTGGATTTGTGAGAGTTGTTATCCATAAAATTTTAATTATGGTATATATGGTAATGTTACGGTAAAGGTACAATTGATCTGTATAGTACTAAGATGTTTTAGTTATAATTTAGATATAATTCTTAATAAACAGAATATCAACTATATTAGACTAAATAATCGGAAAAAGAAATACCATATACGTAACATGATACGAAACAAATTTATTATTTCAACTTGTGCTCGTTTTATACCGTAGTAACAAAATATATTTTTATTGGTATTTGAATATAGATGCCGTTGATAATATTTTCCTCTGTTTTCATTACAGTAGTTTTACTATTATATTTTTAAGGTTATGGAACGAACTTTAAACTCCGTATTTGATATAAACTATCACACAGGTTAACACACATTTAAAGCATTGAACAAAGCATTAAATTCACATAAAGGAGATTTTTTTAGTAACAAAGATAAGACCATTTATCTCGCTTTATCCAAAAATCTACAGCTAGTGAAACAGAGGAACCAATTACAACACACGTTCTTACAGATAAAAGAGCTGAAACTTGAAGATCCTTGGGCGAAGCGGTGCGCGCCTCAAGATTACGTCGTACAAAAGGATGAAATGGGACGCCGCTGCGGCTTTGCACCGCCGTCTCATTTGCAAGAAGTCTTGAAAAGGGCCATGGAAACAGCGAAGGGGATAATAAGTAAAAAACGTGTATGTATAAGTTTGTAGTAAAACAGTACAGAAAGTCAAAGTATCATAACAACACAACTCAACAAATATTATAATAAACTAGTGAGCCGCCATTTCGAACGGGTGATTTCTCGATCTCGACAACAGTGACACCTGTAAGGGTATACACAGCATCTACTTACCATGGCGTGTTGATTGTCGCCTTTTCTTGTATTATTATAAATAAATTAGCGTAAACTAAATACTACACATTGTATTATGAATTATACTATCGTATAGTAGCTGAGATAGTTAGCGCTCGCTGTTAATGTCACAGTACGCGAGCAACCCGGGTTCGATCCCCGCCGTCACCAATGAAATTGTTAATTGCAATTTTGAGTGCTGATTTATCACGTGCTCAGCGGCGAAGGATCGTGAGGATACCTGCATGTCTGAGAAATAAGATAAAAAACGAAGTCATGTGAAGTTCACCAACACGCATTGGGGCAGTGCGGCGGATATTTCCTTGCCCTAAAACCCTTTCAGAAACGAGAGGAGGCCTGTGCCCAGCAGTGGTAGCTAGTGGATGTGTAACTACGACTATTACTAAGAGTAAACCTTGATTAGGTTTAAATATTTGTACTCTCAACTTAAATCGGATGAACAATCATAATTCTAGAAGTGTGGTTATTTTTTTTAAATATTCGAAATGCTTAGTAGTAGTCAACTACTATACTGCCTTTTGGGAATTTGGTATTCTTTTAACAGTGGTAGAGCCACGCGGCAACTTTTGCTGTCGCATGGATGGGCCGGCTCGAACCGGGGTGGTACCACGACCTCACAGAAAACCAGCGTGAAGTAGAGGTTTACCTCTGCGTTTCGCTTGGTGAGTGCAGGTGGCCGGAGGCCCTTTTTACTGGAAATGAGGCATTCCATCTTAGTCCTCACGGGTGACAAGGCATCTGCATTTTGATTTGTAATAGAGGATAGATGTAGATGTCTATGGGCCGCAGCAACCACTTACCATCAGGTGGACTGTGTGCTCGTTTGTCACACTTATCCTATAAAAAAAATCTTATAGGTATTTGCCTTCGAATCGTTTTTGTCTTTTTTAACCGACTTCAAAAAGGAGCGAGTTCTCAATTCGAGTGTATGCTTTTTGTATGTATATTACGCGATATCTTCGTAGATTGTGAACCAATTTTGATGAATCTTAAATTAATTCTATTTTATTAAATAGTTTATACTTCAAGGATGTGCCCATATAAATTTTGAGAAAAATTTCACTCCTAAGAGTAACAAATAAATATTTTTTTTTATAGGATAAGGGTGACAAACGAGTACACAGTCCACCTGATGGTAAGTGGTTGCTGTGGCCCATAGACATCTACATTTATCTTCGTTTGCGAATTAAAATGCAGATGCGTTGTCAGCCGTAAGGACTAAGATAGAATGCCTCTTTTCCAGTAAAATGGGTCTCCTTCTCTATACTCACCGTACGAAACACAGCACCATTAAACTGCTATTTTAAGCTGGTATTCTGTGAGAGCGTGGTCCTTCCCCGGTCGAGCCGACCCATTCGTGCTACAACTATACTACTAATATAGCTGCAGCATGATTCTACCACGTTGGCGAAATCTCCGATCTTAGCTTGTATTGTTTTAATGTGTATTAGGTGTTCTTATAAGACATAAGTAAAAAAATATATGAAATAGGTTGATCTTCGTGAATGCCTAACGCAAATGGACGTAGCAAGAGCACTCGACGAACTCCGAGGGGCAACGAAAATTGTATTTCCTGCTGGTCTTCCACCACATGACCCGGTTCGAATGGAGCTCGAAAACGTCGAGGATCTAACTGGGACCCAAGCCGCTAATGAAGTAATAGATCCCTCTAGAGCATGTCTTTGGGCTTTTGGAAAGAAATTTATAAATGGAAACAAGCTGAGTGACCACTTAGGTAATTAATTTGGGATAGTTCTTATTTCAATGTTTTCATTAACTTGGTTTGTTGTGTAATAGCATCATAAAAGAATCTCTCCAGTTTCATTCCATTAGTAACGTTAAAAATGACTGGAAATGATCAGAAAGAGATCAGAGATGGGTCAGAGAATCAGGGCTCATGGCGTCCGAGAAGGTTTACTTTAGTGTGAGGTGCAAGATATCTTATTATGATCACCAACCCGACCGTTAAGTGTGATGAATATGGCAAATCCGCCCTGTATAACGCGGAATAGAATAGAATAGAATAGAATAGAATATTTTTTATTCAATATAGTTTATAGTACATAATACTTATTGGAAGTCATTTTTTACTTTTACGACTGGTTCGCAAAAATACCTCTGTCCTGGAAAGAACCAGCAAGAAACCCAGCGGGACATTTAAAAAAAAAGCACAATTCACAATATAATATTTTGTACAATTATGATGAAAACATTTATAAACAGCATGTTAGTGATCACCTCATTCCCTGGGGTTATTATCAGTCATGTAGTAGACAATTTGTGGTTAATAAACAATTTAAACCTTTTGATAGAAAAGTTCTGCATATTTTCTGGGACTTTGTTTTAAAAGCGTATACATTGCCCCATGAAAGAAGTACTGACTCTTTGGAGTCGAGTAACTGGTATAACTGACTTGTGCTTGTTCCTAGTATTAACACATTATTTACAGAATTAACATCACTATTTTCAATAAAACTATTTTTGTTTTTGTGTACATACAATAAGTTCTCGAAAATATATGGAGAGGCCAAAGTTAGTATATTTATTTCTTTAAATTGGAATGGAATGGGGGAGGTTGGTATGGGAGAGGATCAAATACACTGATTTAGTATTTTTGAGAGAGATATGGTGCCTTTTCAGCATCACATCACTCATAAAATCACATTATTTTGTCTGTGTTCTCTTATTTATTCTTACCTTTGTTTCATTAAGCTAAAGTTACAGCCAATGTACGTTTCACTGCTGGACACAAGCGTCCTCTCATTTCTGAGAGGGGTTTTTTAAGTACTGTTTTTTTTATTCTAAACCGAATCTGTACGAGAGTGAGTTGCTGAAATGCTTGTATGTATTGTCTATTGTCGATTTGTCTGCCTCGCAGCCTAGTGCATGATGACGGACTTATCTTAAAAATATTTTTAGTCCTCGGTCACGCAGGTTTATTTCACTCCCGAGCATGTGGTAAATCAGAACGCAGTTGCTTATTATTGCTTCTGCTTAGTCCCCAAGCTACCACGGTACTTAGAATGGAAAGTCTTGGTGACAAATAATATATCAAGCTGCTTCAGTGCCGTTTTGGTGATCTTCAGAGTTTTTCGAAAATATTTCATGCTCACGACGTTTCCCTTCATTGACGAGTACGCGGTAAATCAGCATTAAGAATTTTCAATTAACATTTATTCATTAGTGTTAGCTGTGATGGAACTCTGGTAACTCACGCAGTCGTAAAACCGAAATGACTTTCGATAACTATTCCTGTAATCTATATCGTTAGAGCCTATTAAGTCTACTGATGAACATAGGCCTCTCCATAGATTGCATCATAGGGGGGATATTTGGTTTAGTCGCCACTCTTGGCAAGTTAGCTGGCAACCACAGTTTTTTATTTTTTATTGTTATTAGGAAGACGCTGCTGCCTATCTACTGATTTGCATCCCTCTGTTGCCTCTTACGACACCCACGGGAAGATACGGGGTATATATATTCTTATACCGCCACTAATCGGTAAATTATTGTTATCTATATTGTTAAATGAAACTAATTTTTACGGATGTTATCGCGTTTCATTTAACTTTTTACTTCCCGACGTTTCGTGTGCTTACAGCACCCATGGTCACGGGAGGCACTGAGGTGTTTAACGTCCCGATATCATAGTTAGCCCGGCTACCTTCAGTTGTTTGAATATTAATTTTTGGTACAATCTACGCAGAATGCCCAAAAATTAAAAAATATATTATTCAAAAACAGAAGGTAGCCTACTTATGACATCGGGACGTTAAACACCTCAGTCCCCCTCCGTGTCCATGGGTGCTGTAAAGCACCCGAAACGTCGGGATTTAAAAAGTTAAATTAAAGCGATAAAATTCGTAAAAAATAGTGTAATTTAATGTGTAGTCTTCGCGTAAATATAAAAAATCATTATTATTATATTTTATTAGGTATTTATTTAGCTTATTTCAACAAGCACTTAGCACCTGTGCTACCACTGTTGATTTTATTGCATCAATGTTTAAATGTAAACAAGTAAGACAACGTATATAGATTTACTCGTATCAACTAGCACTGGTGTTTTTAAAGGTGTAAATTTTCATTATTTTAGGCAAAAATGACAAAACCAAGGTTACAGTAAAACTCTGTTCCAACTCTGAGGGAGCTCCGGGTAGAGAGCCGATTATGACTGAAGACGAAGGAAGCAGTTGATGCTTCATGCATATAGGAAACAAGAAGAGTTGAAGAAACTCGAACAAGATGACGATGACAATTACCTAGATTCTAAATGGGCTGACGGAAAGGACCTAAAGAGACAGTTTCATGGATTTGAACGATATCGCATGGAAACCGGGAATGAAGAAATGTTAATTTAACTAGTGTACATCTGATTTAAAAAATAAATAAAATAATATAGCAGAATAGCCTTTCTATTGCGTATGCTCCCACGGCAGTATAAAATATAAAGAGTTATATTTCAAAGAGTAGCTAAATTTTAAACTTAAGTTCAAATATATAAATAATGATGTACCGTTATTGCAGTTTTTTAAAAAATACGAGTAAATATGGCTTTTACTTTTATTTGAATTTATCCCAAATTGTATGTGATTTATGGGCAACGTTTTCGCCTACCGATTGATCCTTACGAATGTGTGCGTGCGGGCAGGAAAATTAGCATTGCCACGCATTTCTGAATTTAAAAAAGATAAAAAGGACAGACTGTTTGAGATTTCTTTTAGTATTTTTTCTTCACCATTTGCCTATATTACTTATTGTGAAGCTTCTCTGCTAATTTGTCCGGTTATTGCAAAAGAACCCTGTATATGTATAGTGCTTTCCTTTTTCAGCAGTACTTTAAAAAAGCAGAAGGTATTTTATGCGATATCTTCGTCAATTGAGAACCGATTTGATGAATATTTTATATAAAGTAGATTATACTGCAGAGGCGGTCCCATATAAATATGGAGAAAAAAACTTTACCCTAAGGCTGCGTTCCAACAAGAGATTTGCGAGAATGCGTAGCGAGGGATGTGTTTTGTTAAGAACCAATAGAATCACTTCATTTACCTCGCCTCGTTCAGCGCAGCTCTAGAGGAAACGGCTCAGCGGATCGAGGTTTTTGTACATACAAAACAAGGGAAGAATGTGTGCGAAGGATGTGTTGCGAGGAATATGTTGCGGGGGATGTGTTCGAGGGCTGTGTGCGAGATATGTGTTATCTACTCCGCTACGAAGCCTCACATCGCTCAGCGGTCTAGCACATCTCTGATGGAAACACTCACACTGTTCCACAGCCTCGCTACGCAACCTCACACCACTCAGCGGCCTAGCAACATCTCTGGTGGAAACGCTCACACCGTTCCACAGCCTCGCTACGCCACACTCGCACCGCTCAGCGGCCTAGCACATCTCTGGTGAAAACGCTCATCACCGTTCCACAAGCTCGCTACGCATCCTTGCACTGCCTAGCTACCTCGAACATCTCTGGTGGAAAACGCTTACACACCGTTCCACAGCCTCGCTACGCACCCTCACACCACTCAGCGGCCTAGCACATCTCTGGTGGAAACACTCACCACCGTTCCACAGCCTCGCTACGCGTCTTCGCACCGCCTAGCTACGTCGCACATCTCTGGTAGAAACGGAGCCTTAGAGTTGTAAAATAGGGGATAAAGTTTTAATGTATTTAGACGCCATATACTGTGATATTATATTCTTCAGTCCACAGTAAAGGGTAAAAAATAACTTTAAAGTAAAAGTCGACTTCAAGCTACTGGAAAGCTGTAAAACTACACAATTTATTTTTCCACCGACTTTAGAGCGTGAAATTATTTTATATTATTTTTAGATGCTTGAATTCGGTTTTACTCTTTATTAAAAGTATTTTTTTAGTTATAGTTTGAGTCCACTATGCTTCTCTAGTGAGGTTGTCAAACTTAACATGTATTTTTTTAACTTCCCCGCTTGGAAAGTTAATAATTTTCAAAAGTGGGAATTTCTAGATTCGGTCTGATTTGAAGAACGCGAGTATTCATCAGATCTCCACGTTTTGGGGTCCTAGGAAGCCATTCCAACTATTCCCGGCTGAACATCCGGCCGCGGGTTGTGTGTAATGTGTAATGTATGTATGTATAACGTTGCGCTCGAAAATAAGCAGGATTTTTTTTAATATGATTGCGACAAACGAGGACATGAACACCTAAATATCATGTTTTATTACACCTTAAGTGAAATACGGAATGCACCGTCACCAGTAAATTGTCTCTAGTTTTCCTCACCAACTACACGAATCGTATCGCATTATGCTGCTTTCAACGCTGGTATGACGCAAGAACGTGCTTTTGCCTTGATCGAACCGATACATAATTTGTTCTGCAGACTTACATTATATAGCTGCAGTAGTGCACTACTCAACTTCAACTGCCTAAGTAGGTTTAATCTAGTATTAACTACTAGATAATACCTAATAACTACAATCTAGTATTACTATAGCTCTTTATATCTCCTTATCTGACCGAAAACAGTCCACGTCTGGAAAAGCCTACCCTGTAGGGGGAAGATTTCTCTTGTTCGCCACGCTAGGCTGAAGGATCGAAGTTATGACCGTGAAGGACGCTGTTCTTCGTTATTAATCTGAATTTTATCACCCTAACAATCTAACAGTGGTAGTGCTACGCGGCAGCTTTTGCTGTCGCAAGGATGGCAGGCTCGAACCGGGGTGGTACCACGACCTCACAGAAAACCAACGTGAAGTAGAGGTTTACCTCTGCGTTTCGCTTGATGAGTGCAGGTGGCCGGAGGCCCTTTTTACTGGAAATGAGGCATTCCATCTTAGTCCTCACGGGTGACAACTCATCTACATTTTGATTTGTAATAGAGGATAGATGTAGATGTCTATGGGCCGCAGCAACCACTTACCATCAGGTGGACTGTGTGCTCGTTTGTCACCCTTATCTCATTAAAAAAAATCTTCATCATCATCATTACTTAGGCCTCCCTTGTGGATTGTCGCAATGCAGGGATGGTTGCCACAGTTGCCATGTCAGGCAGGCGGGTTGGTAACCGTAGTTTTTATTATTATTTTGAGTTGTTATGAAGAAGACGCTGCTGTACATTTCTTGATTCTGTTTTTCGTCGCCCTTTTCACTCTACTAGACTGTATGGAATAGTAGAATCTCTTACGCCGTCACTAAACGGCATTATCTTTTATATCTAGTAATATAAAGATAAATCAACCGCAATTTTTAAGAGGCAAACAGATTTTCTAAGCTGTTTCTAAACCGTCTCTTATTACACTTAAGGTGTGAATGGGGATAATGGATTCACTAACTCCTCTCATCATTACAGCCTTTCATAAGTCCACTGCTGAACATAGGCCTATTATTGCATGCCTTAAGCGAAAGCGCAAGGTATGTTCTACTATTTTTATTATATAGTTAGTTTATTATAGAGTTAGTGGCCTATATTATTATATATATTTTTTTATAGGATAAGGGTGACAAACGGGCACACAGTCTACCTGATGGTAAGTGGTTGCTGTGGCCCATAGACATCTACATCTATCCTCTATTACAAATCAAAATGTAGATGCGTTGTCACCCGTGAGAACTAAGATGGAATGCCTCATTTCCAGTAAAAAGGGCCTCCGGTCACCTGCACTCACCAAGCGAAACGCAGAAGTAAACCTCTACTTCACGCTGGTTTTCAATATAGGCCACTAACTCCTCTATTATGCATCTATTTCAGCACTTATCTCTGTTACAGCTAGTTAATAGCTAGAAATGTGACCGCAATGATTATAGTTTACAACAAGTGGTAAAAGTAAAAACGTCGTACAAACGACTTCATCATCGTCATCATCATTACAGCCCTTCAAAAGTCCACTGCTGAATATAGGCCTCCCCCAAGGAATGCCACAAAGCACGGTCCTGAGTCACCTGCATCCATCGACTTCCTGCATGTCTTACCAGGTCGTCAATCTATCTAGCGCCCTACACTTCGTCCGCCGGTACGAGGCCGCCACTCGAGAACCTTTTTTCTCCCCATTGATTGTTGGTTCTTCGAGGTATATGGCCAGCACATTGCCACGAAAAAAATAATAAAAAATGTCTTCAATTTAAATCAAATAAGAACATCAATATAGTCAAAGCCAATTCAATACGCATTATTAAGGATAACCCAAAAACTACAAATCTAATTTATATGGGGAACATCTGCTTTAAAAAAATTAATCATTAAAATCGGTTCATCTAGAAAAAATTTATATAAAAAAATAAGTGTGTGTGTGTGTGTGTGTGTGTGTGTGCGTGTGCGTGTGTGGTGTGTGCGCGCGCGCGCGCGCGCGTGTGTGTGTGTGTTTGTGTGTGTGAGCGTGCATGCGCACGTGCTTGCGTGCATGCGTGGGTGCATGAGTGCGTGCGTGCGAATGAATCTATTTTGGCGACTTGGAGATCGTACAAGTGACTATGGCTTGCGTGCGCCAAAACTACGCTTGCGTAAGACATGATGGGTCTTACGCACGCTTCATAGAGGTGGAGCTTGTGTCTTAAGGACAATTTGCTCTTGCTGTTAACTAGCGGGTGGAGGTAACTAGTGACGAATTTTGCATGGTATCGGACATTGCCAATGTGCTTCGTGAATGTCATACTTTGGTCGAATGTAAACCCTAGGTATTTGGCCGTTGTTAGCCAGGGGATCTGGCGGCCGTACAGGAAGATCGTACCTAACGCTTTATTGGGGTTTCTGATTTGACGATTGAAGGTGGAGATCCTTTGAAAGCGTATTGCTAAACTTTTCTCAGGATTCACTTCGATTATCCAAAAGCGGTACCAATTGCCTAGGTGGTTGACGGCTGTTTGGAGCACCTTGGTGAGGTATCTTTTATTGGGATGGGCGACGAAAAGAGCCGTGTTATCTGAAAAAGAGCAGTATTCGCTACTGGGTCCTTCGGGATGTCACTCGTGAATAGTGTGAAGAGTAGTGAGGAGAGAACGGAGCCTTGTGGGACCCAGGTACCCTCTATTTTAAGGCAAGATGACTCTCTCTTCCTATAAGAAGATATGGCACGATGAGTTTATACAGCTTGTAAAGCAAACCGTCGTGCCAGACTTTGTCAAATGCTTTTGTGATATCGAGGAAAAGTGCACCGGTTATGGTGATTCTGCGACATCTTTATGGGAGGTAAAATCCTTTCAGGATGTATTCTGTGAGGCGACGTAACTGGTCGGTGCACGAGTATTTGGATCTGAAACCGAACTGCTTGTCTGGATGAAGTTTGTTGGTGAAGACGTATTTACGAAAGCTATTCAATATGAGTCGCTCGTAACCTTTCACCACTGTGCTGAGGAGACTAATTGGTTCGTAACTAGAGGCTAAGTTGCGCAGTTTCCCCGGTTCGTGATTCCTATTGTCTGCCTCTTTCCATGCATCCGGGAAGGAGCAGCTGGAAAAAAGAGCGTTGAATATGCCTACACTGCCAAAAAGCCTTAATTTAGCTTTTATTATGTTCCATATTCGAAAATACATTTCTTAAAACATTGATTAATTTAATTCTGAAAATCACTGCGAAGACTTTATATGAGGGATTTCCTGTCAGTTTAGAGATATGATAGATCGGGTAGTATGAAAGAACACATGAAAGAAATCGTAAGAATGATGCATGGCTTCAGTGATTTAGGATTTTTGAAACTCACGGTCTTAATGACCGTAACGCATGTGTATTACGTTTATATTATATTCAAGACAAAAAATATTCACACATATTTGATAAATATTGATACCTGTTAAGAAATACATCAAAAGGTAGTGAAAAGACTCATTTCCAACCTAGATGCCCGACTAGCACACAACCCCCTATACTAATTACTTTCATTAATAAAATTTAGTATTATTTCTTTAGAATCAAGAAGAGTGCTTTTGGGTCAAACTTTGCTTTACAATATCTACCATAACAAATTTGACTGTAATGAACTCACCAATCAAATATACATTCGTATATCCAGTCGTTCGGAGCGTATACGTGAGCTTCATTCATATCAAATTTTCTTTCCAAAACCAAGCAGAACAAATGCCGAAAAAAATTTCATGGGTTTTAATTTTTTTACGCGGAACCATAATTCCTTTTCTAAAATAAAAGTAGCTTAAGTTGCTCCTAACATAAGATATCTGCCAGTGAAATGGCTGGACTGCGGACATTGCGGAGATTTGCCTAATTTTACAAAAATATATAATATTGTTTTTTGTTATAACTATATATGCATTTAGTAAAAAAAACTGTTATTTTGACATTACAAACAGACACTCTATTTTTATTTGTTTGTGATAAGGATATGATGATAAATTGTAACTGCTGTCTGCTTGTGTGTTTCTTTTGAATTGATTTTCACCATAACGTCGCAATCGCACAACTCCTAAACATAACTGCCCAAAACATGCGAGAAGTCAAAGGTTGCAAGGTTTGTCTTTTGTGGTATTTTTTTTAGGAAGGTTGATTACGAAATGGACTTGTGAAAGGACTGCAACGACAATGAAGAACCAATAAAAATATTTTTTATGATAAAAGACAGTATATGAAAGGATGCAGAATTAAATTTTTACAGCATTGTGTTTTCCTCATAATTTGCACTAATTTTTAAAAATTAAAAAAGGCACAAATATACGACAATAGAGCACTACATTTTATTTGTGGGAATACATGTTCATGTTTATTTTCCGCCGGTGATTATATTTCATGTTTTAATCTCAGTTATGTATATATGCATGTGTGCAAAATTTCAAAGAAATCTAATCAGCGGTCCATGCTCCGACCAACAAACATTCAAACATTTTGAATACTAAACATTTACAATACTAATCTTACCACTTCTCTAGGTATACATATTATATAAAACATTTATAATTATTATGATTAAAATCTTCCTAAATCTAGTTTTCAAGAAAATTTACATCTATGCCGAATTTCAATAAATATTCGTCCAGCCGTTCGAGCTCGGTTAAAGAACAAACATTCAAACACATACTTTTTAGGGTTCCGTACCTCAAAAGGAAAAAACAGAACCCTTATAGGATCACTTTGTTGTCCGTCTGTCTGTCTGTCTGTCTGTCAAGACCCTTTATCTCAGGAACGCGTAGAGGTATCAAGCTGAAATTCATATCGAATACTCAAGTCCACTGTCCCTTAGAGCTGTGAAAAAATCAAACTTCTAAACCAACGCATACAAAAGATACAGCCGTTTATGCCGTAAATTTTCGACATTCGCAAGGGAATCAAAACCTACAGGGTACTTCCCGTAAACTCAGAATCTTGAAATTTGGTACGAAGCAACGTTTTATAGCACAAATAAAGTAAAAATTGCGAAAAGCATAAATTTTTAGTTACATGATATAATAAAAATATTTTTAATAATTTTAAACTTATATACCTACAAATATAAATGCAGACTGAGGGAAAACATAAGTGGTTTGAATGAATTATATATGAATGATTTAGACTTGAAGAATGTATGGAATAATGTTAAGAAAGTTTTGGTGGATGCAGCCACCGAAGCATGTGGTGTAAGTAAGAGAACGAATGAAAGGAAAAGTAATACGTTGTGGTGGGATGATGAGGTATGGGTGGAAGTTGAAGCAAAGAAGAGAGCATGGCTAGATTTACTAGCAACTAAAGCTGGTAATTCTGGCGGTATGAATGATGAAATTGAAAGAAAAAAGGCAGACTTTAGACGTATAAATAAGAGAGTAAAAGAAGTTGTTGAAAGGAAAAAGCAAGAAAGGATAGATAAGAATGATAGAAGGATATCTGACAACTTCCAGGCAAATATTAAAATGTTCTGGAAGCTCGTAAGAACTGCCAGGGGAAATTCAAAACAGCCTAGAATGAATGCTATACGAGACGAGAATGGCTGCATGCTGAATGATGAAGTTTCAAATTTAAAGAGATGGAAGGAATACTGTAATGTGAATAGGTTGGTAACTGAAGCGGGTACCGGAAGACTGGTGCAAAGCCGTTATAGTCCCAATATATAAGGGAAAGGGCTCACAGCGGGACTGTAAAAACTACCGTGGTATCAGCTTGCTTAGCATTGTGGGTAAACTCTATGCCAAGGTGTTAATTGAAAGAGTTATGGAAGAAACTGATGGAAAAATTTGGAATGTGCAAGCTGGATTTAGAAAGGGGATGGGGTGTACGGATCAAGTCTTTTCCATGCGCATGATAGCGGAGAAGTTTTTGGCCAAAAACCAGAAAGTTTTTTGTGCGTTCATGGACTTGGAAAAGGCTTATGATAGAGTGGACAGGAATGTGTTATGGCAAACACTGAACTCATTTGGGTTGAGCGCTGGCTTGATACAGGCATTGAGGTCTCTTTACAAGGACTCCAGTGCTTGTGTCAGGATCAAAGGGGTCTACTCGGACTGGTTTGGCATTCATAAAGGTGTCAGACAGGAATGTGTGGCTTCCCCGTGGCTGTTTAACCTATTTATGGACAGTTGTTTGCAAACTTTGAAAGTTGAAGAATGTGGGTTGAGAATGGGTGAGTTAACCGTCAAATGTCTTTTGTACGCCGATGATCAAGTCATATTTGCATCGTCGGCGGCCGAGTTGCAAATGATGGTTACTTTATTGAATTGGTCATTGAAAGAAAGGGGTATGAAAGTGAACGCAAGTAAGACGAAAGTTATGGTTTTTGAAAGAGAAGAAAGTAAAACTTTATGTGAAATAAGAATAGAAGGTGAGTTGATTGAGCAAATGGATGAGTTTGTATATTTGGGATGTTTATTTAGCAGGGATGGTAGACATGATAAGGATATAGAACGACGAGTGAACGTAGGAAATAGAGTGAATGGGGCTCTACACGCTATTATGAGGAGCCAGAATGTCTCAAATAAGGCACGTATGGCGATTCATAATGCTGTGTTAGTCCCTACTTTAATGTATGGTAGTGAAAGTTGGGTCTGGCAGAAGAAGCATGAGAGTAGAATAAATGCTGTAGAAATGCGGTCCTTAAGGAGTATGCTAGGACTGAATCTGAATGACAGGGTGAGAAATAGTGTGATAAGAGAAAAGTTTGGTTTGCAAGATGACGTTGTGACAAGGATTAAGAAAGGAATGCTTCGGTGGTTTGGTCATGTAGAAAGAATGAACAAGGAAAGAGTGACAAAGCAAATTTATGTTGCAGAAGTGAACGGCAGGGTCGGGAAGGGACGCCCTAGACGAAGTTTTATCGACCAAATCCGCGATACATTAAAAATGGGCCAGATTAGGAGTACCTTTAACCGACGAGCGTGTATGCGTAGATATATGGATGTAAAGGAAGCGAGAGAGGTGTGTCAGGATCGCACCAAATGGAAGTCCGTAGTCTCTGCCTACCCCTCTGGGTGACAAGCGTGAGTGTTTATGTATGTATGTATTATGTATACCTACAAATTTGTTCGGAACCCTCGGTGCGCGAGTCCGACTCGCACTTTGCCGGTTTTTTATAATTTTTATAAGGATAGATATTAAATTTGATGTTATGTAGATATTTTTATAGGATATTGGTGACGAACACACAATCCATCTTAACGTACGTGGTCGCTGAGGCCCATAGACATCGACATCTACATCCATCCTTGATTAAGTATCAAAATGCAGGTGGGTTGCCATCCCTGTGGACTAAGAAGGAATGCCTCGTTTCCAGTGGAATAAGTATCTTGTTCTTTACACTGACCATACGAAACACAACAGAATTAAGATTGATTTATATAATAACAAAGTTTTGTCGCACAACCGCCGTAGCAGTGTGTCAGTAAGAAGGAGAGGCTGAGTCATTGATCATGCAGCGTTAATAACGATGTATGCGGACATGTGGCCTTGAGCAGAATTAATGCCTTTGTGAAATTTGTGTTACTGGTAAAAGCAGGGCTACCGTATTACGTAATTTGTAGAAAATATTACGAGTAATATGTGTGGAGAAGATATACTCGTAGATACACACTAACACTTATGTCATATGCTATGTCACAGCGTCAGTATGGTCGCTTTCATTCGGATTAAATTCGTAATTACGACACTCCGTGACAACGTATAACTATTTAGAACGTCTCTCAAATACGTTGAAGCACGTATGTAACACTAATCAAACATACGATGAAACGTTATAATTAATAACGTTCTCCATCTGAGGCCTCCGTTTAGAATATTGTTATTACAAATATTCGTTTAGTAATATCACTTATAATTAAGTATATTCAATACTCCACATCGCTTCGCGGGGGTCTTGGGAGGCGATAGAGGGAAACAAATTAGGAAATTTGAAGCAGCGTGTTCCTAAAAACAACTGAAACATAAAACCTGCTGTTATCAATCGGCCCGCCAAGTTTGTCAATGGGTCGACTCGCGGAGGGACCTAGACCACGCTCTTATGTTTACACTGCTACATTTATATAGCAACTCAAAGCTGCTATGTTTCGTATGATCAGATTTAGATATCAATGGATCACATCATTCACATACCAAAAAGTGGACTATGGGCTTGTTTGTCACACTAATTCCATAAAAAAATATTAATGAGGCATCTATAGGGAGGCCTACACTTAGCTGTGTACTTTTCATAAGGGTAAAGGAGTTAGTGAATATGTTCATATCACTAAGTTAGGATGTAAGGGATTCCATGTCAGTTTATTAACTTTCATGTATGCATATCGGTCGCGGTACTGCGCCAAGCACCTCATCTCGCATTCAGCTTTCTATTTAGCTCGTCAGTACTTGTTAAAGCTCAACTTGCGTAAAGTAGTCACTGACACTTAAAAATTTACAGAAAGTTTTAAAGTAAGTCCGTAATTAGTGTCGCGTATAGAATAGATTAGAATATAATATTTATATTCAACATAGATTACAATTAATACGTACATATATTTCCAAAGTAAAGTTGGTAAGCTTATTTAATCAGACAACACATTCAAATAGTAACGCATTCCCATTTATTTGTTTTGCATATGAAGTTGCAATGGAGTCGTATATTAAACCTTAATGTGATAGTGTGGCCAGTTATGGCAGCATATTAATACTATATATTAAGTAAAATAAGATTATATGATTAATAGAATCAATCAGGCGTTACTTTGTGGAAATCCATTATATAAAAGCTTTTAAAAAAAATTACTTTGCACTCTACGGTTGCTCATGAGCCACCGTAGAGTCTATATCACCAGAGGATGCCTCGTGTAGAGGCGAAACACGTGTCGTATTGTCGCCAGTAGTGTGTCTTACATAGTGTTGTGGTGTTGGGAGTAGCGGTGCTGGGATTAGTGGTGACGGGGATAGTGCACGCAATTGAGGGAGGGCGGGAGGTGCTCTTCATACTAGGTAAGACATATCATTTTATTTTAAATCGCGGATGTTTGCAAAGAAAAAAGATTATATGATTACTGTTCATTTCATTTTATGTTACTAACCGACAATACTGTGAGGTGATCGCGTAATCGATCAACCCATTCCGTCTCTCGAATATCAGAAGAGGCGACCATAAAATATACTACAAAGTTCTTATAGCTAACGATGTTGGTATACCAACTATAGGAGTTGATATACTGATTAATTCTAAACACCGCAAGCCTATGCAAAGCCATTACGTCACAAAGCCATCAAAAACCACGTTAGGAAGAAAAATCTGAGGTCTAAGTTACAATGCCTTTCAGCCTCTAGCCAGCCATTCATTCTAAATGTTGCACAAAATAGTATAAACTCAAAAAATTGACTGCACGACTTCTCCGTGCAGTCATATTGTGGCAGTGGCATAGCATTGTAGTGTTGCAGCGTTGAGGGCCGCGGATTTGAATCCCGCACGGAAAAAGTATTTGTACGGTCTACAAATAATTGCTCCGTCGGTCTGGATGATGATCCTTGTATCACGATAGTGGCGAAAATCTAAGTGTGGGGGTGACGTATTTTGAAAAAGAAAAAACTGTTACAAGCGTTTATCAACACAACTGTACATCAGTTATTTCGTTGCCGCCTTTGCAGCCCTATTAAAATTAATAATGTTTTCATGAGCTCGACACAAATTACATCATAATTTTAAAACCGAGCGAAATGCATAAGCGCATTAAACATAAAACTGACGTAAATAAAACATGAAATGTTTTACCTTCCTTTGAATTTCACTCCTTTTACAGTCATAGTTTTATTTATTACACACGAAAACATAATTACAATTATGCAGCGATTATGCAACGTATTTGAAGTCGCGTCAATACATGAAAGTGCTTTTGTCTAGGGTTGTCACTTAAAAAATGTATTAGGTGGTAGAGACTTGCAATAGCTATATATTTGTAGCATGAATGGGTTGGCTTGACAAAGTAAAGACCTCACTCTCACAGAATACTAGGGTAAAATAGCAAATTAATGCAGCTGTGTTTCGTATGGTGAATAAAGAGAAACGATGATGTTGTTGTGATGTAGATGCTGGAAACGAGGCATTTCATCTTAGTCCTCAGGGGTGACAACGCATCTACATTTTGATTCTAAATCGAGGATAGATGTAGAAGTCTATAGGCGCTAGCATCCATTTACCATCAGATGGATTGTGTGCTCGTTTATCACCTTTATTCCATATAAAAAATTATTATATTGATCATGTCGTGGCGATATAAACGTTGTGGTGTTCCGGTCTGACGGATATACAGAGCCACTAAAATTTAAGTCTGTGAGGCATTCCATCTTAGTCCTTAAGAGTGACAACGCATCTGTAGCCTATTTTTTTTGAAGTTGGTTTTATGGAAACGCTTTAGATTTGAATACTTACAAACATTACAGTGTAGGGCAAAGTGGAATACGAGTGCTGCCGCCATTTCTGTACAGTCAGCGTCAGATATAAGGGAGCAGTCAAGGTGTTCAAATATTTTCAAACAGCCAAAGTGATCATTAATATTCAACCATACATAGTAGCCAAATTATTGAGAATATTAATATTTCTAAAATATATCGAAACACGTACAACATCAAATGTATGATTTCATTTAAACCGTTCAAAATTATAGCAACAAATAAAACGCCAATGGTACATATCCAAGCCGTCGAAGTATTAAAAAATGTGGAAAACTTCAGGGAAATAAAATTTTATACCGATATCATTAGGTTGAAATTCTCTTTGTTTTGAGTATTTTTGTTTGGGTAATCAAATGCCAAAAATCAAATTAATTATCGCATCAAAATGCTAAGAGCTCTTACAATAATAAGTATAAATTAATTTTTTGTACTATTCCACGCAAATAAAGCACCAGAAAGCTATTACTTACAACGCTGAGATAAAATAATTTCATTTACAATCATTTTCATAAAACATGTCAATGACGTCAAGTTCGAAGTAAGGGTTACATAGTAACATTATTTAATCTGTGGTAAGCGAAATGATATTACTGAAAGGAACATTAATAATTTAATATGAAGTAAAATGTATATTTTTTATAATAAAACTTAGAGCAAAACAAATTGCACCCTATCGTATTAAGATAAAGTTATATTTCCTGATGTGTCCCACATTTTTGACCACTTTAGCTGCTTCGCTACCATTGAAGTTTTGTTTATTACTTTATTATAGACTGTTTGACTGAAACCATATATATGTCGTTGTATATGTTCCGATACATTTGAGCAAGATCACAAGAATTTGCCTACTTTGGATGGTTGAATATTTATGACCACTTTGGATGTTTCAAATATTTGATCACCTTGACTGCTACTTTCTTCTTGATGCTGACTGTAGGAGCAGTAATTCTAATAGACATGGATAATACTCCACTCTTCAGTGGCCTCTAGGCATTGTCAACGAATTGTATTCTGGTAGAGATGGTGTGGCATGCGTTACGCAAGTTAAACTTAATAATTCTACTCTAAAACGCCCTCTTATCAAACTGTGTCCTTTAACAACACAGTAACTAGGCACACTATAAATATTATTAGTTAATTATGCATTACTTACGATGTACTCATTTTAATTTCTAGGTCATAATATCACTTCGTTTCGCTACTATACAACATGTAACAAAAACCCTGTGGTTCCCGTTAAGTACGTTATCAGGATCAGTATTGAAACCTATAGAAATAACTCTTTTTTTTTAAAACTCGACCATAATTTTTTTATTCTATTTTTATTTTCTTTTTTTATTATATCTTACTGACACCAGCCGATGCTAAAGCTAAGTAAAGCGGGGTCTTTGACAATCTTCTTACTCCCCAGACAATGCAGAGGTAACAAAACCACATACAAACTGCATACAATTATTTTTTTAAATACAATAAAAAAAATATTGTTCGAGTTTTAAAAAAAAGTTATTTCTATACGTTTGAATAATGATCCTGATAACGTACATAACGGGAACCACAGGGTGTTTGTTACATATTGTATAAGTCCGCTATATATATATATATATATATATATATATATATATATATATATATTTTTTTTTTTTTTTTTTTTTTCTTTTGCTATTTGAGGATACTTCAAGGCCTGGGAGATGTTCGCGTCACTTTGAAACTACTGCCTAACGCTTAAGAGATTCGTAATTTTTTTACAATGAAAGTACTGAAACGCCCATTTCCGGATTCCCTACCTACCACCTTTTATGCCTAGCATGTGCACTCTTGTATTAAACGGGGTTCTCTCAAGCTCTCAAGATACGAAAACAACCGCACCATGTATATCTCTCTATAGTCTATACAGCAAAGTGTAAAGACATTTGCAGTAACGCTATATTTCGCGATAATCTGTGACATTTATGTATGTGAACACAGCCAGCATCCAACCGTCGTGGCCGCAGCCTTTGAAACACGAGGCAGATCAGCGGAAGTCCAGGTGAGTGCACAAGCATTTCTTCACATCCTTTCTGTAGCCCGAATTTAGGAACATTTGCAGTATCGCGAAATAGTAAATTCTCACCGCCTCATACATAATAACTCTGAACCAGCAGTTGGTCGTTTATAATCAACAAACTATAACTCCTCGCCGCACCAGAAATTGGATCCCTCCGGCCTTGGAAAATGAAATTAATAATACCCACCAGTGAGTTTGTGTATATGTGCTTGGTAATCTCCGGAACCACTGCACCTAATAGAAAAATTCTTTCACCATTTGAAAACTACATTATTCAAGATGTACATAGGCTATATTATGTTTATACTATGGTTAAAAGTTATAATGATATTCGTCAAATAAGCCGGAAAATGTCGTGCTTCTTGTGAGTTTCCACGGTGTGCGCTGCGTCAATATAATTTATTTCAGAATTGTTATTCTTTAAAAAGTTCAAAAAAAGTCCGCGACAGCATATGTAGGTACTATTTTCTACGGATAACAATTTTTGTATAAAAGATCACGCGCGACAAAATAAATCTAGTTGTGGTTGGCGTGGCGGTGGCATGATAGTCATAATGATTGTGTCTCCCTATGTCATGAAATGCAGTGAATCAATTTAATTTAAAAACACAGAAAAACGGAACAAAAATGTGGTATATCCACATTTATTGTTCCGTTTTCAAATTAATTACATGCATGCCATGCTGCATATTAGTGGTATAGTTGTAGCACGAATGGTTCGGCTCAACCGGAGAAGGACCATGCTCTCACAGAATACCAGCGTAAAATGGCAGCTTGACACTGCTGTGTTTCGTATGGTGAATGTAGAGAACCGGAGACCCTTTTTACTGGAACCGAGGCATTCCATCTTAGTCCTCACGGTCGACGACGCATCTGCATTTTGATTTGTAATCGAGAATAGATGTAGATGTCTATGGACTACAGCAACCACTTATCATCAGGTGGGCTGTATGCTCGTTTGTCTTTCTTGTCCTATAAAAAAATACTTAACAATAAAGATAGATCTAGTCGCTAGCATAATAACTGCACTAATAGAATATTTAGCCTTTTTTTAATAGAATAAAATATGAATATTATAAGTATAGTATATTTTTACCCAAAACAGTATCGATGTTTAAATATTACTCATTATGTAAGAAAATAGGCTACTTAGATGTTTATGTATAATATATATATAACCAATCGTTGGCTGTAAAACAAAATTATATAATACACGCTGACGATTGTTTGTGTATTCAACCTAATGAATTATGTACGATCTATCGATCAGTATTTTTATCTCTACATACTATAAAACAAAGTCGTTTCTTGCCGTCTGTACACTTCATCATCATCATTACAACCCTTCACAACTCCCCCAAGGAATGCCACAAAGCACGGTACTGAGCCACCTGCATTCATCGATTTCCTGCATATCTTACCAGGTGGTCACACCATCTAGTGAGGGGGACGCCCTACACTTCGCCTACCGATACGAGGCTGCCACTCAGGAAACTTTTTTCCCCATCGGTTGTCGGTTCTTCGAGCTATATGGCCGGCTCATTGCCACTTCAGTTTACCAATCCATTGGGCTATGTCAGTCACTTTAGTTCTTCTGCAAATATCCTCATTCCTAAGTTTATCACGCAGGGAAACCGAAAACGAGCGTCCTCATACGGTCGGCAGTTAAGGTCTGAGATCCATAGGTCATCACTGGCAACACGCACTGGTTGTACAATCTTGTTTTCAGATTTTGAAGTATTACCGACGAGATGTGTCGTAACTTTCCGAAAGCTGCCCAGCCGAGTTAGATCCGTCGATTGACCTGTCGGTCGAAGTTGGACTTACCTAGCCGGACTATTTGTCCCAGGTAAAATAAACTTATCAACAACTTCGAGCTTAGTGCTCCCAACAACTATCGGCATAGGTGTGACATGGACGTTAAACACGATCTGTGTTTTGTCCATGTTCATCTTAAGACCTATCCGTTCGTAGGTACTATTTAGATCATTGAGGTCTTACGAGGATTGGAGCCTAGGTCCTCTAGCGATTCTGCTATAAGGATTATATTCTCTGCAAATCGAAGGTGAGTTATGTACACACCATTGATGTTAATACCGTATCTTTTCCAGTCCAGTAGCTTGAAAACGTCTTCCATAGCAACGGTGAAGAGTTTCGGAGATATGACGTCACCGTGTTTTACACCTCTCTGCACTTGGATGGGTTTCGTACTCTGGTTCTGTACTGAGGTCTTTAAGAATATATTCCATTTTGAGTTTCTTGGGGAGCCCGCGGACGACTGCGCGAAGGTTGTAATCCTCTGGGAGGGCGTACGTATGAAAGCTATTTGCTGGGAGCGCAGGTGGTTTGTAACGCTGCGGAATTCCTCAGTGGGGTTGATGAACTTTCAGATGCCCTGAGCGGCGTTTTGTACCTTAGGGCAATAGATTTTTTTGGAATCCAACCAGAATGATTGATTTCTCCATTTAGATTTGTCTTGGATAACTATGGGTGGCGGAAGCTTTCCCTACGTTAAGCAGGGGATCCTATCTCTGTAGGCTTGGCCGCAGGCTTAGGAGGTGGATCGAGCGTCGTGGGGGCTGGCTTTTTTTCGAAAGTGGCGGTGGGAGACAGGTGGGGCCGAGTTAGGTTCGGCTGCTCTTTTAGGGGCTGCACGGACGAGGGTGAAACCTTCGTCTTTGAGCAAGCGGGACGCGCGTTTTGGTTTCCATGTCGGCGCTAGATTCGGCATCCGAGAAGACCGGAGACGAGCTGCAGGAGCACATCGCGGAAGGCGCGGCGGACGCGGCTTCGTATATTGTGTCTGTGGACACGGGGGTATTGGGTCCGGTGCTTGGCGACAAGGGGTCGTCGATCCGCATAGTCGGACGGTCGATATGAGGCCAGACACGCTGGGTGGATGGGCCGGCTAGAGGCGCGGATTCAAGCGCGGGCTTGGGGGCGGGATGGGCGTTGCGTTGTGCAATAAACACAGCTCAAACGTTGGGGCAAGTTTGGCTAAAAAAGCCATCTAGTTCGTAAGTTGTAAACGACGCCATCATGTTTACTATGCTAACACAAAGACAGATGTGTACCAAGCTTCCCCACCTTTCGGCAGGGGAGGTGTGTGCCTAAAACAAACTCCTCTACACCTAGCGCGTTGGTACGCTAGAGTGTGTACCTAGTTGTTGGTAATGCAACAAGCAACACAAAAATTAAAAACAATAGCCGCCTCTAAGGCGGCGGGTATATCTCTCCTTACGTTTGCCGATACCAGTACCAGGAAGCCAGGAAGGATAGTTACGCACAAATACTCTTTGCACCACAACAAGCGTTCGATTGACTTCACAACAACACCGCGATACTGCTGTCACCCGGGACAGCATGCTTTGCGCACCACATTGAGAACACCAAGGCAGCAAACAATCACAGAGCACCAAGTAAGGCGTTATATAAATAAAAATAAATTTAAATTAAGAAAGAATAAAAATAAATTTCGAGAGTGGAGTGACGGGAGTGAACTCGACCGACGGGTTCAAAGTCTACGGATCCCAAGCGCAGAATCTTCACTGCCACACCACCGAGACTGCTTCATTAGTGGCCTGATTTTCACATAGGCTTCCCATTCAGTATTTGCCTTTGCATTATTTATTGATGCTTGTCAAGCGGAATGGCAACCGCAGTCTATTTTTATTTTAAGACGTTATTAGGAAGACGCTGCTGACCATCTCCTAAATTGTTTTCCTCTGTCGTCTCTATTGACATTCAGGGGATAGTATGGAGTACTGGATATTCTTACACTGCCACTTCATGGTGACATAAAGTAAATAATATAATAATTTTAATAATGTCCTCCAGACCGGAGAGAGATCAGGCGCAGGACCAACAGCTTTACGTGCTTTCTGAGGCACGGGGGTGACACACCGCCATATTCACAACTCCAAACTGCTACTGAGAATTTTATTTTATAGGGTAAGGGTGACAAACGAGCACACAGTCCACCTGATGGTAAGTGGTTGCTGCGGCCCATAGACATCTACATCTATCCTCTATTACAAATCAAAATGCTGATGTGTTGTCTCCCGTGAGGACTAAGATGTAATGCTTCATTTCCAGTAAATAGGGTCTCCGGTACTCTACACTCATCACACGAAACACAGCAGCGTTAAGCTGATATTTTACGTTGGTATTCTGTGAGAGCGGTGGTACTTCACCGGTAGAGCTGACCTATTCGTGCTACAACTATACCTACTACTAATATAGCTGCAGCATGGCTCTACCACGTAAAAAAAATCTTTACACCAAACTCAATAACTGATTTTTTGTACCAACCCAGGACTCAAACCTGGGACCTCATGATCAGCAATTGCGTTTATTACCACTATACCAACGAGACAGTAATAATATAGTTTATTTACCAAGGCCGGTGATGTCGTAAATAATACGATTGAATTATTTCCTACCCCTCTACCGCTCTAACCAATAGTGTGAGCAAAACAGAAATCCGTAAATTATCGACATCCGGGGGGTTGAGGATGAAGGGCGCAAATTTACAGTCAGCAAACCGCGCGTGATAGTAACTGAGATCGTGCTCTGTTTACAAATATACAAATTAATTGTCTTATTTATAGACTAATTTGTTAGAAGACAATTTCGTATATCTAAATTATAATAAAAAATAACAAGATGTTTTTAATGAATAATGGTGACAAATGAGCACACAGCCCACCAGATGGTAAATCGATGCTGTAGCCCATAGACATCTACATTTATCCTCACTTTAGAATCAAAATGAACACGCCTGAAGACTGAGATAGAATGCCTCGTTTCCAGTAAAAAGGTTACCCGGTTCTCTACATTCACCATACGAAACAGCATTAAGCTGCTATTCTGCGAGATCGTGGTCCTACCCAGTCGAGCTGACCCATTCGTGCCACAACCATAATATAGCTGCAGAAATGCGCATACTTTCTTCCTATTTAATAATATTCAATTAGTAATTAATATTCAATTAAAGTTCTGGAAAGAGCATGCACTGCTATTTGAAGGCAGCAAGTGGAAACAGGTAAAGCCTAGGCATAACAGAATAATCTAGGTTTTACTCAGCCCTTTTTTATTTATTTATTCATTATATGAAAAACAAAACCGATAATAATAAAATACATTAAAATATATGTGTATGTTACTGTAAAAGCCCGTATTTCGGTAAATCTTAGGATTTTCTTTTACATCTTAGGATTTACTAACATTAGCATGGTGGTAAGGTTTGGTATAAAATGAAACGATTTTTCGGGCTTTTACCATTAGAGTTTGGTACATACTATGCAAACACGATAATTCACCAAACTTTATACTTTAAAATTTTTTGACAGTGGTAGAGCCACGCGGCAGCTTTTGCTGTCGCACGGATGGGCCGGTTCGAACCGGGGTGGTACCACGACCTCACAGAATACCAGCGTGAAGTGGAGGTTTACCTCTGCGTTTCGCTTGGTGAGTGTAGGTGGCCGGAGGCCCTTTTTACTGGAAATGAGGCATTCCATCTTAGTTCTCACGGGTGACAACGCATCTGCATTTTGATTCGCAAACGAGGATAGATATAGATGTCTATGGGCCGCAGCAACCACTTACCATCAGGTGGACTGTGTGCTCGTTTGTCACCCCTATCCTATAAAAAAAACACTTTTAAACATTACTATTTTTCATCATTTTACGTGTCTTTGAGGTAAAACCTCGGACATCGGTTTACTAAGTATACGGTAGTAAAATTCAGAAATTAACGATTACCAGAAAACAGTTCGGACTTTCACAATTAAGACTAGGTAAATCCTAAGTTTTACTGGAAACTCTTAGGATTTACCGTAGTTCGAGTTTTTATAGTAACACTTTTATAGTAAGTTTTGTGCCAGATTGTTATCCTAAATATGTTTACACATCATTTTTATATTTACTACAGGAGTGACCAACTCTATGCTTTGCAATGTTTATGACATACATAACGACATAATACAGCAAATTAAATTTAACAAATAACAAATTTCAAACCTATGTGATATGGGAATGAGTGTGCATAAGTGTAAGCTGTTTTATTACTCTTTTGAATATCCTGGACCTTGGGTCAAAAACATCCAAGCCGGAGCTTTTCATGGATATCTATTTGGTCGTGTTTGATTGCCATTCCATCGGGTAATGAGAGTGAGATGCTGCAGTCATATTAGTAGTTAGTTGTAGCATGAATGGGTCGGCTTGAGCGGAGAAGGACCACGCTCTCACAGAATACCAGCGTAAAATAGCAGCTTAATACTGCTGTGTTTCGTATGGTGAGTGTAGAGAACCGGAGACCGTTTTTACTGAAAAAGAGACATTGCATCTTAGTCCTCACGGGTGACAACGCATCTGCATTTTGATTCGCAAACGAGGATAGTTGTAGATGTCTATAGGTCACAGCAAGCACTTATCATCAGTGGACTGCGTGCTCGTTTGTCACCATATCCTAGAAAAAAGACAGTTGCAATTGTGTTTGCGCACACACTCGGGTCTATAATCCTGCCCTACGCAGATGGCTTTTCCGTGTCTGTCTGATCTGGAGGACATTATTATTCGGTTTACGTGTTAAGAACGACGCTGCAGATTTATATGACTCTTATGGTTTGTGGCATATATGGAACGGGTCAATTGTGAAAAGACCACGCTCTTATAGAAAACCAGTGTGAAATAGCTGCATGTTGATGTGTGTTTCGTATGGTGAGTTTTTACTAATTTCTATTTATTCGAAATTTGGATGAAATAACTATAAATATTTTTCTTTGAATTGAGAAGACTAAACCTATAAAAATTTGGCTTAATACATTTTGCCTGTCACCCTTCCATTATATAAAAGGCAGTTACGTAATAAACTATCGCATTATTACTTGCTTCAAAAAAGTTGAATGTTTAATTTAAATTATATTCATTATTATTATTTATTTTATATATTATTTATTACAGCCAGGTGGGATTGTAGTGCAGCACCGTTTGATAATAAGCTTGAAAATAACTTATTCCGAGCGTAAATTGTACTCGTGACCTAGCATCTATTAAGATTATCCATTTATCTATTAAGATGTATATTTGAATATGTATATATATATATATAAAAGTAAAGTTAAAGTTGCAGCCTATTTACGTCCCACTGCTGAGCACATGCCTCCTCTCATTTCTGAGAGGGTTTTAGGGCAAGGAAATGTCCACCGCGCTTCTCCAATTGTTGGCGAACTTCACATGTCTTCGAAATATTTTCTTTCTTATTTCTCAGACATGCAGGTTTCCTCACGATGTTTTCCTTCATCGCCGAGCACGTGGTAAATCAGCACTTAAAATTGCAATTAACAATTTCATTGGTGCCGGCAGAGTTCGAACCCGGGTTGGTCGAGTACTCTGAAGTTTACAGCGAGCGCTAACCATGTGAGCTACCACGCATATATATATACAACGTGTCCCAAAATTCAACGATAAACCAACACCGGAGGATAGACCTGCCCCGGACTAATCGGGGAAAAAAAGAAAAAAATATATCCCAATTATATTTTAAGTTATATAAAAAAAATGAAATTCTTCAGAAATTGAGACCGTTTATGATATTTTTCACTACCATGACCACAATTTTTTAAATATTTTTTTCTTTTTTTTTATAGGCAACCTGAATAGTACTGCTATCTACCACAGTTCTTAAAAACTCCAGAATAACTCTTGTTTTATCATGAAAATTAATAAAACTTATTTTATTCCCAAAATTTTTTGAAGACTTTTACTTTTAACCAAATTTAACTTATCGTGGTGTAAAAAAAAAAGTATGAACACTAGTATGGCAAGTTTTTTTAAAAATTGACGCAACTAACCAACATTCCAAAATGGTATAATACTCTAGGAAAACAAGTTATAAAAAAATATGGGCCTATTATTTCTTAACAGGGGCCAAATAGTTTAATATTTTTTGAATGTAAAATGTAACTTGAAAAATGTTTAATACTCGTATTTCAAAACAAATGGTACAAACAGTTTCACGTGTAATTTATTAAGTTATTAACATTATAGCAAATGTTCGAACTGTTTGCCACCAGCATTAATACATGCACGACCTCGCCTTAAAAATGATCGTTTTATTTGTCTTGCATATCTTCTGCTATTAATGTAATCAGCAGCCCGAGTGATATTTCGACGAAGCTCATCCAATGTCACAATGGGTTTTGAGTAGACCCTGTTTTTAAGAGAACCTCAATAGAAGAAATCCAGGGGTTCAAATCGGGTGAACGGGGTGGCCATAAGATAGGACCAAGTCGCCCGATCCAACGCCCTGGATACTCTTGATTTAAATATTCTCGCACAGGACGGGCATAATGTGCTGGGCAACCATCATTTTGGAACCACATGTTTTGAAGATCACTTAAGGGCACGTCGTTTAACAATTCTTGCATGTCATTTTGTAAAAAGTTTAAATAACTATTGCCATCTAACTTTCCTGGGCCCAATTACTTTTCCATTTAATATGCCGGTCCATAGGTTAACCTTGAATTGATATTGGGATTTGTCTTGTCTCATCAAGTGTGGATTTTCATTAATCCAACTATGTAGGTTGTGAAGATTTAAATACCCATCTTTCTTGCACGTTGTTTCATCCGACCATAGAATTTTGTCTAGGAAGTGGGGATCTTCACTGTGCCTTTTCAGCATTACACGGCAAAATGTGACCCGTAGCGGATAGTCCCGCGGTAATAACGTCTGCACACGCCTGTAATGATATGGGTGAAGCTTGTGACGTTTTAATATTCGATGTGCAGAACTTTTCGGGATTCCTGTAGCTTCTTCTATGGCACGCACCGAAGTAGTCGAGTCATTTTCTATCTCATTGAGAACTTCTTCATCACGATCCAATCTAGGTCTTCCAGCGCTTCTCCTATTGGATGGCATACGACCCTCCGAAAACGCTAGATGCACATTAATAAACACTCGATAATCAGGATATTTTTGAGCATTTGGGTATCTTTCTCGATACAGTCTGCTAGCAGCGTTAGCATTACATCGGCATTCTCCATAGATTAAATGTATATTAGCGTATTCCTGTGGTTTGTACGGTTGCGGCATGTTAAACGCCAAACAGTCCAAAATGCGCCAGAACTCTAAATCACAAAACACACAACTTACTTAGTAGTCCAAGATAATGCCAGGTCAGTTCTGTTTGCAGATCACTTCCAGTCCAAATAATGCCAGGTCAGTTAAGTTTGCAGGTCGATTCCAGTCCAAAAAGCCAAGCCAAAAGTCAATAGTATGTACGAGGGCCACGTAAGTTGAATTGGGAACGGTGCGCAGTAAACAAAGGAGCAGAGCGTATTGAATCGACTTGCTGAGAATAATAACAGCTTCTCTACCTGCCCTGTTGTTGTCTCTTTTTAACGTAAATATCTCTATCTATCTATCTCTCTCTAACATCAAAGGTATTAATTCCTTATTCGAATTCCTAGAAATTGTAACAGGAACCCATTTTGGGCATGTAGTAAAAGTGATTACTGACAATTACAATTTAAGGAATTTGGCCCCTGTTTAGAAATAATAGGCCCATATTTTTTTCTAACTTGTTTTCCTAGATTATTATACCATTTTGGAATGTTGGTTAGTTGCGTCAATTTTTAAAAAAACTTGCCATACTAGTGTTCATACTTTTTTTTTACACCACGATAAGTTAAATTTGGTTAAAAGTAAAAGTCTTCAAAAAATTTTGGGAATAAAATAAGTTTTATTAATTTTCACGATAAAACAAGAGTTATTCTGGAGTTTTTAAGAATTGTGGTAGATAGCAGTACTATTCAGGTTGCCTATAAAAAAAAAGAAAAAAATATTTAAAAAATTGTGGTCATGGTAGTGAAAAATATCATAAACGGTCTCAATATCTGAAGAATTTCGTTTTTTTTATATAACTTAAAATATAATTGGGATATATTTTTTTTTCTTTTTTTCCCCGATTAGTCCGGAGCAGGTCTATCCTCCGGTGTTGGCTTATCGTTTGAATTTTGGGACACCTTGTATATATATATATATATATATATATATTTATTATATATTGTTTATGTATGTATAAGTATATATTTTTTAATATATATTCACTTCAATTCAGTAATAATGTTTCGCTCGTGCCGACAACTTTCTTTGACAGCCACGGTTGATTGGCAAAGCATACCACATCACATTAAATCCACCCTATGCACCCTTAGTTTTAAGATGTTACATTTAGGCTTCTTAAATAAATAAATAACAAAATAATAAATAATAAACGTTCTATTCGAAGCAAAAATTGTTTAATCACCAACCCTGTATTATCTGCTGACGTATATTATCAATTGATTGCATAACCTCCCTACTCCCTAACGCTGGGCCCAACCAGTCGTCCCGAATTGGTCCTTGGTAAATTATTAATATCGAAGGATCGAGGGCGAAAGGAAAAATCTGCACTCAGCAGACCGCACGTGATGCTAATAACTGACAGAGTTCGTGCCCTGTTTACTACGATGCTTCAACTTGCCTTGTTACTAAGTACATATCGCAGCCGGCAGAGGTAAGAATCAATTTATTTTGCCTACCAATAAAATGTTAACCGAACTTAATGATTTCTTATATGTACACGAATACTAGATATAGCATAAGACTAATTTTACGGATTTTATCGCGTTAAATTTAATATACTTGAGACTAATTCTCGACGTTTTGTGTGCTTACAAAAGTCTGCAGTCTGTGAACAAGTTAAAAATTGTCCCAAAATTTGTCATTCCCGAAAAAAGGACATCGATTTCTACCATTGATGATTCGCGAGACTATTGAAATTTAAAAAAAACCACGTACAAATTTCAATAGTAAAGATTTGGTATATTTTCATCATTCATCATCATTACAGCCTTTCATAAGTCCACTGCTGATCATAGGCCTCCCCCAAGGAATGCCACAAAGCACGGTCCTGAGCCACCTGCATCCATCGACTTTCTGTATGTCTTACCAGGTAGTCACTCCATCTCGTGGGGAGTCGCCCTACACTTCACATACCGGTACGAGGCGGCCACTCTAGAACCTTTCTTCCCCATCGGTTGTCGGTTCTTCGAGCTATATGGCCGGCCCACTGCCACTTCAGCTTACTAATCCGTTGGGCTATGTCGGTTACTCTGGTTCTACTGCAGATATCCTCATTTCTAAGTATATCACGCAGAGAAATCCCGAGCATAGCCCTCTCCATAGCTCGCTGAGCGACCTTGAGCTTCCTCATACGGCCAGCAGTGAAGGACCACGTCTCAGATCCGTATGTCATCACTGGCAACACGCACTGGGTGTAAAATTTCGTTTAATGGTTTTGAGGTATGTCTGACGAGAAGATGTGTTGTAGTTTCCCGAACGCTGCCCAGCCGAGTTGAATCCATCGATTGACCTCTCGGTCGAAGTTGGACTTACCTAGTCACACTATTTGTCCCAGGTAAACATACTCGTCAACAACTTCGAGCTTAGTGCTCCCAACTACTACGGGCATAGGTGTGACATGGACATTAAACATGATCTTTGTTTTGTTCATGTACATCTTAAGACCTATCCGTTGGGAGACACTATTGAGGTCATTGAGCATGGTGTTTAGGTCCTCCAGCGATTCTACCATAAGGACTACATCGTCGGCAAATCGATCGTGAGTGATGTACTCGTCATTGATGTTAATACCGTATCCTTTCCAGTCCAGAAGCTTGAAAATATCTTCCAATGCAGTGGTGAAGAGTTTCGGGGATATAACATCACCCTGTCTTACACCTTTATGCAATTGGTAGGTTTCGTACTCTGGTTCTGTACTTGGATAGCCATCGTAGCCTTACTGTACAAGCCCTTCAGCACTTCGATATACCGACAGTAAACTTAGCATCGCTGAAGGGATTGCAGCACCGCCCAAATTTCGACGGAATCAAACACTTTCTCATAGTCCACATACGCCAGACATAGTGGCAAATTGTACTACTTGGACTTTTGTACAATTTTCCGAAGAGTATGTATGTGGTCTATGGTGCTAAAGCCCTTTCGGAAACCGGCTTGTTCGGGAGGCTGGAAGTCGTCAAGTCTGCGCACGAGACGATTCGTAATGACTCTCGAAAACAGCCTGTAGACGCGGCTCAGAAGGGAAATCGATCTGTAGTTCTTCAAGAGAGCGTTGTCACCTTTCTTGAAGAACAAGATCACCGCACTTCTGCTCCACGCCTCTGGTGTAATGCCACCATGGAGGACGGAATTAAAGAGCTTCTGAAGGAATTCAAGTACCGGTTTTCCACCCGCTTTCAGAAGCTCCGCTGTAATTACATCGTCGCCTGGGGCCTTGCCGTTTTTAAGGTGCTGAATAGCCATTCTAATCTTGCTCAGACTGACGTCCGGGATATCTTCGGAATAGTGTCGGATAAGACTCGCTCTTGGATCGTTACTTACACTTACGTGTGGCTCCAACGATGATGTGTACAGCTGCCCATAGAACCTCTCAATCTCACTCAAAATCTCAGGTGCCCCGGAAACGATGCTGCCACACTCGGTCTTTAGCTTCTACAGTTGGCTCTTTCTGGCAGAAAAATCTCTAGCTAAGACTTTGGAGCCTTGGTTCCGCTCGATCGCTTCTTCAATACAAGCTGTATTGAAGTTGCGTAAGTCCCGCCGCATACATTTCGAAATCTGTCTGTTCATTTGCCTTTATGCTGTCAAATCTGTTGAAGAATGTAGCTTCATCTCCCGTCTAACAGCTATGAGATTAAGAGTGTGATCGCAGTGTTCTTCTTGCAGAATTTAGCTCCGACCGCATGGACAGTTTCCACGAGCTAGTCATTCATATCGTCCACTTCATTGCAGTCTTCTAGGCACTGTAAACGGTTATGTAACTCGAGCTGAAAGGTTTCGGGACTTTGGAACAGAGCACGAGGGGGACGGAGCGTTGACTTCATTAGACGAGACCTCTCCAACTTAACGTTTAGGTTTAGTGTGCCTCTAACTATTCGGTGATCGCTACCAGTTGTCACCCTCGCGATCAAGGAGACATTTTTTTTTTTATAGAATAGGGGGCAAACGAACATGCGGCTCATCTGATGGTAAGTGACTACCGCTGCCCATGAACAACCGCAACACCAGGGGAATTGCAGATGCGTTGCCCACCTTTTAGAAAGGTGTAAGCTCTTTTCTTGAAGGTTCCTAAGTCATATCGGTCCGGAAAATTCGCTGGTGGTAATTGATTCCACAAGGAAGTCGTGTGAGGGAGAAAACTTCTACTAAATCGCACAGTCGTGGACCGCCAATCATCCAGATGGTATGGATGGTAACGCGAGTTTTGTCGCAATGTGCGATGGTGAAATTGAGCGGCTGGAATTAGTCCGAACAATTCCTCAGAGCACTCCCCGTGATAAATGCGATAAAATACGCAAAGAGAAAAACACTGAACAGTTGTCGTCTGGTCTTCATAATGAAGTCAATCTCATTTTTTGTCAAACCGTCGGGGCTCCACCAGGTCCACTTCCTGTGGGGCCGCTTCTGGAAGAAAGAGTTCATCATAAAGAGTCCCTCTTTCTCCATGAAGTCGGCCAGCTGCTGGCCTTTTGGGTTCCGTTGCCCTATTCCAAATTTCCCTACTGTCAGCTCACCGTTCTCTCTTGTGCCTAGTTTTGCATTGAAGTCTCCCATTACACACACATATACGATGTTATATTGGGTTTTGGAGGAATGCATGGCTCTAGAGATATCCTCATACTTTTGGCTTCACCTCCTCATCGGGGTGTGTCGAGGTTGGCGCGTAAACCTGTATGACCTCCAGCGAATACCGTTTGGTGATTCTGGGCATAAGATACGCAACCTTCGTCGACACACTCTCCATCTTTACAACGTTGTTAACGAGAGATTTGTGGACCATAAATCCGATACCTCCTTGGGACAGATGGTCGCCTTCCCGGTGATAGAGCAAGTTGCCGGATTCGAGGATTAGCATGTCCTCCCCCTCTCTTCGGACTTCAGATAATCCTATAATATGCCAGCGTTACTTATCTATCTCTTCTTCCAGCTCCACAATCTTCTCGTCAGTCCTCAGGATGCGTGCGTTGTATGTTGCCAGGTCGAGTCGTCTTAGGTGGCAAGCGAACCTCCACCGGAGATTCTTAGCACGCACTGCCCCGCCGTTACCATGGTCGCCACCGTAGCCAGGGAAAGCGGGGCCGCCGGGGACTGGGGGCCGTCTGTTTGTTGCTTTAGTCATTGGGGGGTATTTGCCATAGTTGCCACGCTTGGCGAGCGGGTTGGCAACCACAGTTTTTTTATTGTATTTTTGTTGTTATTAGGAAGGTTCTGCCGCCCATCTCCCGCCTGGTATCTTTTACTACACTAAAATTAATGACATAATAAAATTAAATCTCAACCCAACCCAACTGTGTGAGACATCACGTTACTGTAAGCTGGTTCTCAAATCAGACCAAATATTAATATAATATAAAAAGAAGTTTCTTTTGTTATAATTCTTGTACTTCAAAAAAATAAATATACCACGTTTTTTTCATATTCGTACACTGCCATTCGATTCTGAGCCATGTTCAAAATTTCAAGTCTAGCTCATCGGAAAGTGCTCGAAATTTGAGTTGCAAGATTCCACCTGGAAGGTAGCCGGGCTAACTGTGATATCGGAACAAGCCAAACAACTCAGCCCCCCCCCCCCCCCCCTCGTGACCATGACCGGGAAAAGGAAGCAGCTGAAAGCACCTAAAACGTCGGAAATTAAAAATTTGAAATTAAACGCGAAAAAATCCGTAAAATGTATTTCTGAGAGGTTGCTGGAGCAAGCAATTCGTGCTGGCGGATATCAGATATCCTCATTATACTATATTTCTTAGCAATGCAGGTTTGTTTCTCTTATTTTGTTTTCACGTTATTTTCCTTCGCCGCAGAGTACCTACGTGGAAAATAAGCACTTATAATTTAATTGGTGCCGGCGGGGGTGGAAACCAAGTTACTTGCGTACTGAGAAACTTACTACGTGCGCTTAGTTCTAAATCTACTGAATTATGTTATGTACTAGCTTCGCCAGGATAGGGTGTATTAATATGGCATAACTCGCTGTTAAGCTACCTGTAAAATTCAAATACTGACTTTGACAATGCACAAACAACTCAGCCCCCCCTAAGTGCTCTAAAGCGTCAGACACTTCTTCGGGAATTGAAAAAAGTTAAAAATAATTTTACGCGATAAAGGCAGTAACATTATTTTTTATTTAACTCGGAGTATTGGCATAAACGTAGATAATCATTATTTTTATAATACATCTAGTTAAAAATTTGCCGCTAGTATATTGTATTAGCTTGTATGGAGCCTGTATGGAGCCTGTACGGAGCTTGTATTTTGGAACAGCAAGTTTGGTTCTATTACGCTTATTCAAATTATGTACATTATTCATTTCATGAATTTATTAAGACATTTATTAAAACTATAGTTTAAAAAAAAACTAAAACTAGTAACTTAATTATCATACAGTCCTACTCCCCGGGGTTCGTGCTAAGTACGATCGCTGCGTTTCCCTTCTGAATGGCTAAACATAGCCTTTGAGCGAAAAAAGAACCAGCCCTATTATCACCAGCAGCAACGACCAGCCGCGGATGGATTTCCCTTAGGAACTTCACCGCACGTGGACCCACGGACCGATAGTCTCCCATCTGTCACAGACCCATATTTGCGCCACTTACCCAGTTTAGCTGCCTCTAATGCCATATAAGATAGTTTCCAATATAAATAATATTATCCGATATAAGCTACGATGTTATTATCACAATTCTCTCGCCTATGGGATATAAAGTGATAGGCTTACTTTTGCCACTAAAGTCCACCAATTAAACGTAATTAGAATATTGTTATTATAAGAAAGAAGATGAGCCAAGTTAAGAGTACACTCAACCGACGGGCATGTATGTGTAGAAGTGATGTGAAATAATTAAAAATTAAAAATTTTGTAAAGCCGACTTCAATATAAGTTATTTAAGAATAACTCAAAAACTATTGGTTTGACCTTGATCAAATTCATATGGGACCACACGGGAACTATAGTTAAAGCTTATAAGCTTTCATATAAAAAAGAATCATCGAAATCGGTTCATCCAGTACAAAGTTATGAGGTAACACACATAAAAAAACATACACTCGAATTGAGTACCGTCTCCTTTTTGGAAGTCGGCAGAAAAAGCGATGGAGGTGTGTCAGGACACTACCTAAGGGAAGTCCATCCGTCTCTGCTTACCACTCTGAGTAACAAGTGTGAGCGTTTATGTACATGTATGTATGTGTGAAACATATTGTAATTATAGCTCGTTCATAAGCAGGCCTAATAAAAAATATACAGTATACCAAGCAGTGATATAATTATGAGTAACTATTATGATTTTCTTAATGTTTCGTGGTGGAGCCTCACTGCATCTATATTATGGTTGTAGCACGAATGAGCCATCTCGACCGGTAACGACCACTAGTGTGAAATAGCAGTTTTATGCAGCCGTGTTTCGTATTAGAGAGTGTAGAGGACCGGAGATCTTTTTTACTACAAACGTGACATTTCATCTTAGTCCTCACGGCTGACAAGGCGTCTGCATTTTGATTCTTAATCGAAAGTAGTTGTAGATCTCTATGAAGCACTGCATACATTTACCATTAGGTGAACTGTGAGCTTGTTTGTCACTCTATAAAAAGAAGTAACGTTTTTACGTGGTAGAGCCACGCTGCAGCTATATTAATAGTACAGTTGTAGCACGAATGGGTTGGCTCGACCGGGGAAGGACCACGCTCACACATAATATCAGTGAAAATAGCAACTTAAAGCTGCTGTGTTTCGTATGAGTGTAGAAAACCGGAGACCCCTTTTACTGTAAAAGAGACATTCTATCTTAGTCCTCACGGCTGACAACGCATCTGCATTTTAATTCGCCAACGAAAAACTTAGATGTCTATGGGCCACAGCAATCAGGTGGACTGTGTGCTCGTTTGTGACCCTTATTCTATAAAAAAAACCGGCCAAGTGCGAGTCGGACTCGCGCTCCGAGGGTTCCGTCCAAATCCGTAGTTTAAAATTATTAAAAATATTTTTATTATATGATGTAACTAAAAATTTATGCTTTTCGCAATTTTTCCTTTATCTGTGCTACATACAATACGTTGCTTTGTACAAAATTTTAAGATTCTGAGTTCACGGGAAGTACCCTGTAGGTTTTGATTCAATGATTCCCTTGCGAATGTCGAAAATTTGCGGCATAAACGGCTGTATCTTTTGATTGCGTTGGCTTAGAAGTTGAAATTTTTCACAGCTCCAAGAGACAGTAGATTTGAGTATTTCATATGAATTTCAGCTTGATACCTCCTCGCGTTCCTGAGAAAAAGGGTCTTGACAGACAGACAGACAGACAGACGGACAACAAAGTGATCCTATAAGGGTTCCGTTTTTCCGAGGTGTCTGAGGTACGGAACCCTAAAAAGTAAAAATTATGGACCTGGAATCCACCATGTTACTAGATACTGACGCTGTCACTAATGGTTATAATATTAATAACTGAGTAAGACGACAGCATTTTTTTTATTTATTATAAGCTAGTTAACCGTGTAGTGCTGGTGTAGAAATATCCACTACCCCATATCATCCCGTGGGTGTCGTAAGAGGCGACAAAGGGAAACAAATCAGTCGATAGGCAGCAGCGTCTTCCAAATAACGACTAAAAATCAAAATAAAAATTGCGGTTGTCAACCCGCTTGTCAGGCATGGCAATTATTGAAAATGTACTCATATAACGCAATCTTTGTGGGAGGCCTATGTTCAGCAGTGGACTTTAAGAGGCTGTAACATTGTAAGCCAGTTCTTGAATGCCATCCCACCCGATGGTAAATGTTTATGAAGCCTTAAATGGTGAATTGCTAGTATAATATTATAAGAACAATATTTATTAACTAATTTATTTGAATGTTTGTAATGCCGTTCACGAAAATGGCTCTAGAGATTAAATTCGACGAAATTTGCAGTATAGGGCTTACGAGGCACCGTAGGCGCGGGCCTGTGGACGGCGAGCAATGGGTAGCTCGCCGTCCGTCCGTCTAACGACGACAGGCCGTGTCGACAACGCGTTTTGTTCCACGCGCGCCTCAAAGAGCAAGGGCCGACGCCTGCCGGGGCTGCGGGCTGTTCGAAAGAGATACCGCGGCTCCGGAACGTAAGGGCACTGAAGGAACACGGATGGTTTTTAGTCAGTAAAAGTCTGACACTCCCTTCCGCTCCACCCACAGCGAAAGGCGTCATTAGATGATTTTCCATCCGCAAAAAAAAAAAAAAAAAAGGCTTACGAGGCGAAAAATAAATATAGTTAGGTATAACTTTTAGGAAAATTCGATTCCTCCGTGTTTTCACGTACAGAACAACGAACTTGACTTGTCCGAGCAATTTTATTTATAATTTCACAAAAAAATAAATAAAAATAATCAGTGATATAAATATTTTAAAAAAATACATCAGAGATTTAGAAATTTTATACGACTTCGAAAAATAGATGGTTCTCAATTCGAGTGTATTTTTTTGTATGTTACGCAATATCGATAGTGAACCAATTTTAAAGATTATTTTTTCATTAAATAGGTTATACTTCAAGAGTGGTTCCATATACTTTTGGAGAAAAAATTTCACCCCTAAGGCTATCAAACAAATAACTTATTTTTTAGCAATTTGAAGTCGGTTTTTACTTTTTGTTAACAGTTATAATAATTTATTATGTTTGATTAATTGTTTAATTCTTATAAATACCGATTGTCAGTATGTAACTTATGTTAGGCTAGTGCCTTTGCCACAGGTCTATTAAATATAATAAATATTGTAATACCCGAGAAGGGAGGTTAATTGTAACACATGTCATTTTAAAAATTAACACCTAACCTATTCTAAATCATGGACGTTATACGTCCATGTTCTAAATATATTTAAATTGTATTTGAAAAAAAGATTATCAACTCGTCTAGTTCCTAACCTAATCGCTAGAGCGTCGGTCTAGCACGCCGGAGTATGCAAGTTCGAATCCAGCAATATGGTCAGATATTTTAATAGATATTACTCGTATAGCAACTGTTAAAGACCATGGTATAGCATTTTACATTACGAGTAAAACAGTATCCAAGTACAAAAGGAGAAGGATACATCTCTATACATTCTTGGGCCCAAGTGTTAACAAGATGAAAGTAAGGCAATTTGAAAGCGTATATATAAACAATTCATAGCTGAAAATCTGTGACTGTAATCTGTATCTATGAATCTAAACTGAAAGTTTAGTCAATCTAGGATCTGAGTTATTTTAGAGTAAGTAAAAGTGAGAATATCTATTACCTGCACTGTAACAGACTATTTTCACTATAATTACTTAAAGATATAAAAGCAGGGTCAGTATAAAATCACCTAAAAAGCCGTGGTAAATGACGAAACGAAATGGTGAAAGGATTAACGAAAGTTAAAACAAAACCAACTAAGTGAAGTGAATATTAGGGATATCGATCTGAGACCGATTACTTGACTTGTTGTTGTAACTGTTACTTGTTCTCTATTCCACCATCGGGCAACCAGACGCTCGGTCAGTCTTCACATTTTCATTATTGACTTACCAGAACCAAACGGTTTGTTTCATCGTTACGAGCGGCACAGAAAATTTCGGGAATCAAGGAAGTGACACAACATTAATATTTGAAAATGTATCTATTGCTTTTCGAAGTATTCTCCGCGAAATTTGACACATTTTTCCATACGATGGAACCAATCATTGAAGCAACCATTCCATTCGGAAGTTGGGGTCTCCAAAATGGCCGTTTTGTAGGCGTCCACAGCTTCTTCAGGTGATGAAAATCTCTGTCCACGCAATTTATTCTTTATTTTAGGGAAAGTATAGAAATCATTAGGGCTTAGGTCGGGTCTGTACGGCGGATAGTCTAATAATTCTATGTTTTCTTGCTCTAAAAACTCTTTTGTTCTGTGTTCGGTGTGAGAACTCGCATTGTCGTGATGGAGGATGATGCGGCGGTTGCAGTTCTCTTTACGGAGTTTAGAAACGACCTGTGGCAAACAAATGCTAGCATACCATTCTGCATTACTCAAGAGGAATAGTCGTAACATGGCCGGTTTTGGAGACAAACGTGGCCACAATTTGCAACACTCCGTGAACGAACAATTTTTGTTGGCTTTAACTCCTTTTCGAAACCTAAACTCGTAAATGGTTTTTTGTTTCGGGTTCGTACACGTATATCCAGGATTCGTCACCTGATACGATGTTGTATACAGCATTTGAGGATCCTGCGTGGAATCTTTCGAGAGTTCTGATGCACCAAGTAACGCGAGCTGCTTTTTGCTCTTCACAGAGCGAATGCGGTATCCATCGGGAAAACAACTTTTTTACACCTAATTGTACATGCAAGATTATTTGTATTTGACTCATGCTAATGTCCAAAGTTGCCTGAATTTCGCGGTATATCACATGTCGATCTTCCTCAATCAACTTACGCACAGCATCAACGTTTTCTTGAGTGACTGCAGTTTTTGGACGACCCTGACGGGGATCATCACTGAGCTTGACACGTCCACGTTGAAATTCAGCAAACCAGTGATAAATTGTGGTTTTGGATGGGCTTTCATCACCAAATGCAGAAATCATCCGGTCAATACACTGTTTTTTGTGTTAAACCACTTCGAAAGTCATAATAAATCATCGCTCTTGAATTTTTTCGAGTCAATTCCATTTTCTCAACGACTAAACAAGTTTGACAAAACCTTGTGACAAGACCGAGAATCTTTTTTTAAATAAATAAATGGTATTCGATTTTAAAAACCAAGGAGTTTTCAATTAAAAAGATTTTAATATGACAGGAACAGTGGAAATATTCCATGCCCGATACTTTTAGTGCAGCCTATGTACACATGCGTACAGTAAAGGAGTGAAATAAGTTGAAAGCATCTGTCTTTCCATCCGATTAAAACGCGGGTTAAGGCAATATAGAGTAAATAGGCTTTTGTAGAGCTAAGACAGTGCGCTTCACCATTTTCGGCTGCATCACCACTTACTATCAGGTGGAATAACAGTCAACCACTGGCTTAAAATAGTTAAAAAAGAGTTTTTCAGATGGGTATGACCCAAAGCCCGGTACTACATGTACTTAATATTTATCTGTATTACCTAGCTAGCAATCCGCTCCGGCTTCGCTTGGATAGGAGAAAATAATAAGTTATTTAGATTTAAGACAATCAAATTCCATTTATTATATAAATTTTTCGTTTTTTCTTTCAAATAAGTTTTCCGGATATGAGTGATCACTTCCGTGGTATTGATCTCTATCTGTTTGTGAAGTTTCATTATAATAAGCTCAGCCAATTCGAAGATAAGCCCGTAAAGACAGACAGACCGACTGACAAAACAATTTAAAATGGTTATGTCTGTTTAATGACATCTTCAGCTAGGAGCAAAATAAGGCAGTTATATTGTACGTAAGCACATATTACTACCATGGTTATTTTTATTTTACTGACAGAGATTTCAAATGTATTTATATTTAAAAATGTATTACAATTTTTTTGAGATATGCGAGACGGAGTAGTTAACTGACGTATGAACGTCATAGTACCATCCACACACGAAAATCACTTTACGTAATATTAAAGTTTATTTTTTATCAACACTCATTGTTGAGGACGATACACATAGAATGTGATGATTCTTGTTAGAATACAAAGTCATAGTCATGATATTATTGTATTTATGTATACAACTGAAGTGATAAACGAACTTGCGATCCACCTAACAGCAAGTGGTTACTCCAGTCGATGGATACCTGAAACCCACTTCAAACAAAAAATTCTACAGATACGGTGTCACATCTGAGGACAAAGATGGTATTTTATTTTATTTATTTATTTTAATCTCATAAAACGTTATCTCCACACTGGGATTATCTCCTGTATCGCGGGGGCAGTTTACGTACATAGATGTCACAAGGACAAACATCCAGACTCAGAAAAATTATTTGGAGAGCGTACAAATACTTGTTCCGTGCGGGATTCGAACCCGCGGCCCTTAGCGCTGCAACACCACGGAGCTGTCAAAGATGGAATGCAACACATAACGTTATTATACTGGGTCTCTATATCGTTCGGAACGGAGCACATCAGTGCATGCACTACTATTTGGGGCAGGATAAGGTAAGACGGACCGCTAAGCAGAAAATAAGTTCTACCACTATTATTTTTCAATCATCTCGATATTTTTTTGTTCATATTTTTATATCTATTTTAATTTGATATTATTTCTTTTTAGGGTTCCGTACCTCAAAAGGAAAAAACGGAACCCTTATAGGATCACTTTGTTGTCCGTCTGTCTGTCTGCCAAGACCGTTTTTCTCAGGAATGCGTAAAGGTATCAAGCTGAAATTTATATCAAATACTTAAGTCTACTGGACCTTGAAGCTGTGAAAAAATCAAACTTCTAACCCAAGGCAATCAAAAGATACAGCTGTTTATGCCGTATATTTTCGACATTCGCAAGGGAATCAAAACTTACAGGGTACTTCCCGTGAACTCATAATCTTAAAATTTGGACGAAGCGACGTATTATAGCACAGATAAAGGAAAAATTGTGAAAATCATAAACTTTAAGTTGCATCATATAATAAAAATATTTTTAATAATTTTAAACTTATATACCCACAGATTTGTTCGGAACCCTCGGTGCGCGAGTCCGACTCGCACTTGGCCGGTTTTTTTATACTTAATCTTTATTGTACACACTGTAAGTTGATAACAATTATTAAATATTGAAATAAGATGTACAAAGGCGAGCTTAACCCTAATAAGAGTTCTCTTCCAGCAAACCTATTGGGGAAGAGAAATAGTTTTATATATAAAGCAAGTAGGTAGCAACGTGCGTACTTAATAATTAACATACTACTTAATAGAAATTGGCTATAAGTTACAGTTAATAATTAACATATGAGTGTATAAAATACAAGTATAATTTATTTTCCTATATCTATTAATTATACATACGTGGTAGAGCATGGTAGAGCCATGCTGCAGCTATATTAGTAGTATAGTTGTAGCACGAATGTGTCGGCTCGACCGGGGAAGAACCACGCTCGCAAAGAATACCAGTGTAAAATAGCAGCTTAACACTATTGTGTTTTCTATGGTGAGTGTAGAAAACCGGATAGCCTTTTTACTGGAAAAGAGGCATACCATCTTAGTCCTCATTGGTGACAACGCATCTGCATTTTGATTCGCAAACGAAGATGAAAAGTAGCTGTCTATGGGCCACAGCAACCACTTACCATCAGGTGGATTGTGTGCTCGTTTGCCAACCTATCCTATAAAAAAAATTATATACACATACATACACACATATATACATTATATACACATATATACACATACATATATATATATATATATATATATATATATATATACAATTATACATATAAATACATAAAATATATTTATAATTCTAAGTTGATAGATAATGTTTCTTTACTCTACTCCGAAATATATCAAGAGAAGAGCTAGCACGTATGTCATGTGTAGAAGTGAGTTCCATAGTTGACCACCCTTACAAGACACCACACAGCCAGGTAAAGGATCCACCACATCGACTTGTGAAATGAGAAGGAGTTTTGAAAAGTAGCTGTTTAGTGGTCCGGTGGTGACAGTATGTCATTAGATGATCCTCTCCATCCTTTCCTATAAGCGTTATTACCTATGAGGACTGAAATTAAATGTCTGTAATACTGGCTCTCGTATACTCTTCAGGCTGGAGTAGAATGCAAGTACTGCTATTTGGTAGCGGAAATACGTAAGAGGGTGCCTATAGAAAACGAATTCCGCCACCTAGTAATTTAGGTTGTTAAAAGATAAAGTTTAAGTACGTCTATATACGTCCCACTGCTGAGAACAGACCTCCTCTCATTTTTGAAAGGATTTTAGAGCAAGGAAATTTTCGCCGCGCTGCCTCAATGCGTGTTGGCGGACTACACATGTGTTCGAAATTGTTTTTCAAATAATTTAGGCTGTTGCTGCAGATTATTGTGACCTAAAGCAGAATTATTAAAATTCAGTTACATACCTACGGGGTTAGCAAAGATGAAATTCTACGATCTTAAGCTTCTTATCGGACTGTACGCATTAGCCGGATGGGGGCTAGGCGAGAAAAAGTGTAAGATTTTTTCCCTCACGACCCCTTCTGACGTAGTGTCGATGGCCTTGGCAGCTATAAGGAAGCGAGATGGAATAATGTCCATCTCCCTTGCACTTTTTCTTATCTTGCCATGAAAGAAATATTATTTTATTATAAATGACCCTTCGTGTTAATAGACGCTAGTAATTCATTCATTTGTGTTTGTTAATCAATAATATAATACGTTTATCAATAGTAATATACTACGAAAGGAACTTCGTTCCCACCGAGTATTCCACGAAAGTTACGCATGTTTTATTATTTAAATTTTATTGAACCTAACATCAATACAGCAACAAAATGCGGACTTAGAGTTTTCTGCTAGTCAACCTTACATATATAAGAAAATATAAGATACATAATTTACCGATTAAACTAAAACAGAGATACCTACTATAATGATGACCGAGCTCAGCAGTTGAAAATTTGTCTTAAATGTTTCTTTGCTGGTAGGGTCTTAACTTTTCAGGCAAATCATTCCATAGGCTTGCATACTTTAACTTGACGTTCAGAAAATAAGCATTAAAACGTAATAGTCGGACTTGTGAGACCGAAAATGTAGATATATGTTAAAATTTGGATATCTAAAAATCAATATAACAACGATTTTTAAACGAAAATTTTATAAATTGTAGATAAAATTGACGAGTAAAATTATGTTATACCTCTTGTAGACTGGTCCATTATTCATCATGATTATAAAAGCGTCAGTTCAACTAACTTTAAACTTGACACCGCCGCCGGTGAAGCAACAATAAGTCAACTTTTCATCTACAAGTTTATGAAAAATTATAAAAACTTCACTTTATAAAATGCCATTCAATTAATATAGACTGTAATTTTATTTTCTGTTATGTTACTTTGTTTTTTTATTGTTGTTTAATGTATTTATGCATAACAATGTCTAAGTGTAGATCGGCCGCCCACTGGATGCATGAGGTCTAGATCCATGTTTTGTGGCATTCCTTTTTTGGGCTTTTGAAAGGCTGCAATGATGATGACGATGATGTACATAAATATCGACACAATTATTCGCCCATTGGTAACTTATCCAAATGCTTGGTATCAAAATATATGGCATCATAAAAAAATTGACGTGGTAGGGCCATGCTGCGTCTATATTAATTATTTAGTTGTAGCACGAATGGGTCGACTCGACCGGGGAAAGACTACGCTCTCACAGAATACCAGCGTAAAATGGCAGCTTAACGCTGCTGTGTTTCTCCGTAAGCCTCTTTGTCAGTAAGCTCCGGTTCTCTACACTCACCATACGGTGCTTACTGGAAAAGAGGCATTCCATCTTAGTTCTCACGGCTGACAACGCATCTGGAATTGAATTCGCAAACGAGGATAGATGTAGATGTCTATGGGTCACAGCACCCACTTACCATCAGGTGGACTGTGTGCTCGCTTGTCACCCTTATTCTCTAAAAAAAATAAAGGAGATATTTTAGTGTGTATATCCTAGTGATCTGTGTATCATTTTAATTATTAAACTGAAGTAACAAACGAACTTGCAATCCATTCGATGGTAGGTGACTACTAACCTATGAACACGCCTGTTACCAACTTCAAACAAATAGCTACTGATACGTCGTCACCTCTGACGACCAAGGTGGATTAACCAAAGTCCGTAATTATCTGACTCTCCCTCGGTATCCTTCAGACCGGATTTCACAATACGGTAATAGATACGAGGGTGGTACTTAGCCAGACAAAATACCGGCGTAAAATAGAAGCTTAACACTGCTGTATTTCGTATGGTGAGTGTAGAGAACCGGAGACCCTTTTTACTGGAAAAGAGGCTTTCCATCTTAGTCCTCACGAATGACAACGCATGTTCATTTTGATTCGCAAACGAGGATAAATGTACATACACAGTAACCACTTACAATCAGGTGGACTGTGTGCTCGTTTGTCACCCTATCCTATTAAAAAAAACAGTTGACAAAAAGACAAACAGACAGATTAATAAGTAGATAAGAAGTAATACCATCTAGCAAACTTGACGGCTCCATGGCGCAGTGGCTTAGCAATGAGTTGTTGCGCTGGGAACCGCGGGTTCGAATCCCGCACGGAACAAGTATTTGTATGGCCTACAAATAATTGTTCCGGGTCTGGATGTTTGTCCTCGTGCAATTTATGTTTGTAAACTGCCTCCATGATGCAGGAGAAAATCCCAGAGTGATGGTAACGCATTTAAAAAAAACTAAAAAAAAGTTATGTAGCAGAAGATTGATAGGGTCAGTTGATGGTCGGTAGAGGTTCTACGCTAACAAAACTATGTTATGACTGACTCGTTGGTGTAGTGGTCGTAAACGTAAAATTCCGGGTTCGAATCTCGGATCAGACCAAAAATCAGTTATTGAATTTTTTCTGTCATAAAATTCTGGGCAGTAGCCCGGGGTCAGAAAATTGGCTGTGTTTCACCCCCGTGCCTCAGAAAGCACATAAAGCCGTTGCTCTTTAGCCTGATCTCTTTCCGGTCGTGTCTGAATACCGTCCCATCGGACTATGAGAGTTAGAGAAGGGAGAGTGCAAATCTGCTTGCGCATTTACTCGAGCACTATAATTCCATACTGTGCAGTTGGCTAGTCTCCGTTGAGACTGACCGCTGAAATCTAAATTCGATCTGGACGACATTTTTATTATTATTTTGCAATAACAAAATAAAGAGTTCTGAGATGCAAATTTTAAATATTCCTAAGTGACATCAAGCATTGTACTCGTGGTGATTTCGTCCCTCTTTTGTATTCGCTGTCTTAACTTGCTCAAGTTAACTTTAATTAGGACTCGCAACGTCTATCAATAACTGTCAAAACTGTTTAAAGTTTTAGTACTGGTTTTAACTAAAGTGGTTTGTTTCAATTTACAGATTTGCACCAGCGAAGGCAAAATGGTTGGAATTTGATCATATTATTTGATTTATAAGCCGTGGGCTTTAACTTTGAATACGAAGCAAAATTAATATTAATTTGTGATAAGAGTAAAAGTTAAGGTATAACAACTTTTGTTCTGTATTATTACGATAAAAATCACGAGCAGTCCTGATTGCCCTGTTGTTTAGCTGTCGTAAACACGACTGTTGATCATGTGATCCAAGGTTCGAATCCCGAGTCGGGCCAAAACCAGTTATTGGATTTTTGTCGATACATTCTCAAAAGTGTTTAGTTGCCAAGTTTCGCCATGTTAAGCCAAGTTCGGCAAGTCCAGCCAAAGCAGGCAAAATAGACAAACATAACTCAAAAACCAATAGACTTCAATATTTGCATGACTAATAAGACTCATCTGAATACCTATGATCTCACATTTCTATATCTTCTAAGAATCTAGACCATTTCTAGGTCAAAAGCTTAATAGCTTGAATTTTTACAACTGATGACGAAGAAAGGCTCTCAAGTAACAGCACTGGAAAGCACTGTGTTAAGCGACCCCTACTAGATGGAGTGAGGACTGATGAAACACGCAGGTAATCGATGGATGCAGACACCTTACTTTGATTAAACCATGGGTAGGCCAATGTTCAGCAGTGGGTTTGTGGTGGGCTGTTGCGAAGTGTGTGGGAGATAGAAGAGCTATTGTAACCTCATCCTAATGTTTTACGTCACCACCTACCAGGACTTCATAATTGAATTTTCAACTCTAACCAAATAAGGTCACCGAATCGCTGTACAGTTTTTTTCCCCAACGGGTTTCCCTAAAACAATCAACGTTGCAAACTTTTATAAATTCTGTTGTTGGAAAATTTGCTCTAACTACAATCCAGAATACCTACCTTTTATCTGTTGTAACAAAACAAATTTTGCAAACTTGTTATTGTTTTAAACATAAAACAAAGTTACGTACTTTTATAACATGATTTTATTAAACCTAGAGCTAGATTTATTGTTAACTTAAGATTTTATTAAACCTAGAGCTAGATTTATTGTTAACTTAAGAATTGTAGTTTGTTTATTGGATGAATTTAACTTTTATACGAGTTGGAGTCACGCAGCAGTGATTACGGTTGTAGCTTGAATGTGTCGGCCTGGCCGGGAAATAACCACGCTCATACAGAATAACAGCGTAAAATAACCACATAATGCTGGTGTGTTTTGTTGGTCAGTGACAATAACCGTGGACTTTTTATACTTGTTAGGCATTGTAGAATTACTCAAGAATGACAAATGGTCTGCATTTTTTAAAATATATTTTTGAAAGAATACATATATAGATATAGATATATATGTAGGCGCGGGGAGGATCAAGAGTGAGTGATCAAGGTTGCGTCACTCTAGCGGAGCATCATATCGATGTTGGCGAGTTGACATTGAGGGTATATCAAGAAATCTCCCCACTCATTTGTTCATTATGAGGTTCAGTGTAGGTGCCGAGCGAGGGTGGTTCCGCTTGAGCCATTCTACGAGTGAAGTCATTTTACGCGTGCTAAGATAGAGTCGTGGTTCTGTCCGTTGTGGTGATTATCCTAGTGCAGGCAAGGAGGGTGGTGTTGTTGTTCTATCCTGTGTTGCTGAGAGGCTATCCTGTGTTACATTGAGATGGGTGGTGCTGCTATGACTTTGCATACTTTGGTGTTTGCATGAAATTATGTCCTTCACGTTACACCAGTGAGTAACTGTGGCAAGGTCATATTACGGTATGTTCGAAATGTAATTGCCTATACTAATTGTATAGTGTAGTTACGCTGTATTATTGCCGCTAATGATTAATTGTGTAAGCAAGAGAGCAAGTTGAACATCCGCTCTCACACTTTTACTATTTTTATCAATTAACTTATCCTGACGAATTAGTCCACCTGATGGTAAGTGGGTACTAGGGGCTATAGAAAACTACATAAAGTATCAAAATTTAGATGTGTAGTAACCCCTGGGATAAAGATAGAATACGTCGTTCGTGATGAGAAACGGTTCTCCGGTTCTCTACATGCACCGTACAATACGCGGCAGCAGTAAGTGTCAATTTTACGCTGATATTCTGTATAAGCGTATTCCCTTACCCGTTCGAGCTGACCCATTTTTTTATTTTATTTCAAAAACGTTACCTCCACACTAAGATTTTCTCCTGTATCGTGGGGGTAGTTGACATACATGAATTTCCAAAGAATAATTATTTGTAGGCCATACAAATAATTGTATCGTGCGGCAAATTCATTGCTAAGTCACTGCGCCACGGAGCCATCAATTCGTTTTTTGTGCTGCCACCATATTTAAAGATACAGCTTAGCTAAACTTGCATATTGCTAAACAACGGACTAGTAGACTGAAAAACTGCAAACATGCAAATTATGTTGATAATGATATATATGTCTGGAAAGTCTTGGCACTTGGGGTTTTGATGTGAAACATCTATTGGGGTGCCTTGGCAGTAAAACAGACTCATATGCCGTGAAGGCCAACGGCAGGATGCCTCCTCTATGCTATCGCTCTCGACACCCTTGTGTGTGCGTGTATACTATATATACACTTAGTTGCTTCTCTGTGTAAGTTGTGTACTGCGTGTGTCTTTCTATTCGACTATACAGTATGTTTTTTTTTTATTGAAATGAAGTTCCTTATCTCATGGTACGAATTTGAAGGATGGGGCTAGACGAGAAAAAATGTTAAGTTTTTCCGTCACGCTCCTTTTCTATAGTGCGAGCGAGATGGAATAATATCCATCTCCCCCGCACTTTCTCTTATCTTGCCATGAAAGACATATTATTTTAAATGAGGCTTCATTTTAATAGACGCTAGTAATTAATTTATTTGAATTTTTTAATCAATAATATTTTTTTTATAGGAAAATGGTGACAAACGAGCACACAGTCCACCTGATGGTAAGTGGTTGCTGTGGCCCATAGACATCTACATCTATCCTCTATTACAAATCAAAATGTAGATGCGTTGTCACCCGTGAGGACTAAGATGGAATGCCTCATTTCCAGTAAAAAGGGCCTCCGGACACCTGCACTCACCAAGCGAAACACAGAGGTAAATCTCTACTTCACGTTGGTTTTCTGTGAGGTCGTGGTACCACCCCGGTTCGAGCCGGCCCATCCGTGCGACAGCAAAAGCTGCCGCGTGGCTTTACCACTGTTACGTTTACCAATAACAATCTACTACGGAAGGAACTTCGTTCCAACAGTGTTCCATGATACTCACGCATGTTTTTTTACTCCATATTTCTTTACCGGTTTTCATTAATTATAAATTATATCATTAACTATGATGTTTGTCATCTGCCGGACGTCCCGAGACAGCCAACTTTTTTTTTAATTAGGCTAGTGTATTTTATAACATGTACCCGTCTCCATAGTTTACTATATTATTAAAAAGTAAGTTTTTTTTTTTATAAAACTAAAGTGGCAAAACAACTAACTGTCTACCTGATTGTAAGTGCTGCAGCCCATGCAAATCTATAGTCAATTTCAGTAATGTATAGGAGATTTTGCATTGGTTATTAAATCTATACTGTACCGTGTAGTGGCGGTGTAACAATACTCACTACTCCATATCGTCCAGTGGGTGCCGTAAGAGGCGACAAATGGAAACCAAAACAAAAGATAATAGAAAAACTGCGGTTGCCAACCCACCTGCCAAGCTTGGCTACTTCAGCAAAATCCTCCCTATCAATAGGCAATCAAAGGGCAGCCTATGTTCAGCTTTGGTCTTTTATAGGCTGTTATTGATGGATCAAATCTTTGTTAGATTTTTTTATAGGATAGGGTGACAAACGAGCACACAGTCCACCTGATGGTAAGTGGTTGCTGTGGCCCATAGACATCTACATTTATCCTCGTTTACGAATCAAAATGCAGATGCGTTGTCACCCGATGTTGTTGGACTAAGATGGAATGCCTCTTTTCCAGTAAAAAGGGTCTCCGGTTCTCTACACTCACCGTACAAAACACAGCAGTGTTAGGCTGCTATTTGACGCTGGTATTCTGTGAGAGCGTGGTCCTTCCCCGGTCGAGCCGACCCATTCGTGCTACAAAGGTGACGACTCCGTGGCGCAGTGGTTTAGCAATCAGTTGCTGCGCTGGGGGCCGCGGGTTTAAATTCCGCAGGGAATAAGTATTTGTATGGCCTACAAATAATTGTTCCGGGTCTGGATGTTTGTCCTTGTGCAATTTATTTGTAAACTGCCTCCACGACACAGGAGAAAATCTTAGTGTGGGGGTAACGTTTTTAAAAAAAAACTATACTACTAATATAGCTGCTGCATGGCTCTACCACGTAGGTATTAGTGTTTAATGATTTTTTTTTATAGATTTCTTGTATCATTTGATTTGTATTGTAGGTAGATTAAATAATGGTTTGTGAGTAGACTTAATAGAGCCATTTGATCGTTTAGCGACGAAGCCTTTTTTTTTAAATAATAAACTTATTAAAAATGTTAGAATTTATGAGTTAAGACCTGCGTATAAAATCAAAACAATGTGTCTTATAATACGTCACATATAATGGCGTATAATAGCTTGCGTTTGTTCCTAGTGTTTACAGAATGTATATCACTTTTTTTACTAAAACTACCTTTGTTTTTGTGAACATACATAAAATTTTCGTAAATAAAGCCAAGTTTAGAAAGGTCGCCTGATGATGACTTTTTGTTTACAAAACGTAAATTTGTTAAATCAGTTTAAATATGACCAATTTATTATATCAAGGACAAGGAGTTAAATTTATAGGGGGACTGCAAAATTATTGATACCCTTAGCGAGTGTGTGTGAGTTTAGGTAGAAATAGATCCTCCCTGAACGGGAGGGGTGGGGAGGGTTGGGGGTGATTAAGGAGCTGTGGCTTGGTAACTCATGGTAATCGTAGGGCGACTCACATGGCTGGCCCGAAGTGAAGGGCTAGCCCATGGTGGCCATACTGATTTTGCTTGTCGAGCTCTTGGATGTATGTTAGTTGGCTATGACTAGAGGAGAGTCCTCTCTATATATCGCTGCAGCCGAGGTGGATTTGCAAGGGAAGAGGAATGCTAGTATAGCGATGCGCCACTCGACTATCCCCCGCGACTTTGACGGGCACTTAGTGCTTTCGAGTGCTCGTTTTTACCTGGCTCCATGACTTCCACATATAGAGCTCGGAGAGTCTGTTGTGCAGGTGGAGTGAGAGGGGAACGGCAGTGCGCCTTGTGTTCCTGGTGCGCCTTATCTGAGAAGGAAAAGGGGGAGTAAAAGTCCTTAACCTAGGAGGAGTCCTCGCTGGTCTGGCCACGGATGTGTTTGAAAGCATTTCCGTGACCCTGCCAATGTGTGGCGAAGGTGGAACACCATGGAGTGTTAGTAGATGCGAGTCCGACATATTCTGTACTTGCTTCTTCAATGCGTAGGCATTTCTTCATTTGAAACTCGGAACAAAATCCGTTCTGTAGTTACGAATAAAAATGTAGAAACTTGCGTCTAAGGCCTAGGTATTAATTGACACATTTATTTATTGTATGGCATTATATTAATATGATACATAAATAGAATGGACGTTACGGGTAGGCCTGGGTACAGAATTTTTATCGATTTATATGTCATACTGTCTTATCTCTATTATTAGTTGCGTGGACGTTCACTTCAGCTGTCAGCGCCTAAATGGCGAAAACCAAATCGCCTCATTATATATATAGAGGTAAATGAGTTCATGGAGAAAGAGGGACTCTTTATGATGAACTCTTTCTTCAAGAAGCGGTCCCACAGGAAGTGGAACTGGTCGAGCCCCGACGGTTCGACAAAAAATGAGATAGACTTCATTATGACGACCAGACAACAACTGTTCAGTGATGTCTCAGTGATCGCGAGGGTGAAAACCGGCAGCGATCACTGAGACATCACTGTCTCGTTAGACGTACCTCAAAATCTAAAAACGAAAAGGTACAACCAGTGCATATTGCCAGTGATGACTTACGGAACTGAGTACGTGGTCCTTCACTGCTGGCCGTATGAGGAAGCTCAAGGTCGCTCAGCGAGCTATGGAAAGGGCTATGCTCGGAGTTTCTCTGCGTGATAAACTTAGGAATGAGGATATCCCCAGTAGAACCAGAGTCACCGACATAGCCCAACGGATTAGTAAGCTGAAGTGGCAGTGGTCCGGCCATATAGCTCGAAGAACCGACAACCGATGGGGAAGAAAGGTTCTCGACTGGCAGCCTCGTACCGGTAGGCGAAGTGTAGGACGTCCCCCCACGAGATGGAGTGACGACCTGGTAAGACATGCAGGAAGTCGATGGATGCAGGTGGCTCAGGACCGTGCTTTGTGGCATTCTTTGGGGGAGGCCTGTGTTCAGCAGTGGACTTGTGAAGGGCTGTAATGATAATGATGAAATGAGTTGAATTCAACGTGTTCGTCGAACGAATTTCAGTGATATTCGGGTCTAGTCTAAAAACAAAAAATATTGATCGGTCAAAAAACAGTATACACTGTTAGCAAGATGTAACTGCATGGAAAAAGGGCGATTTCAAAACATTTTTATACAAGGTGAAAACCTCTGTTTTAAATGAATTTTGTGCTGTTCACAATAGAGATCGTCGGAACACTGCTGGTTTTTCGATTCCCAAAAAAATGTCCGGTAGAGTTTTATCCGATAGAGTTTTGTTGCAAAACTAAACTTGAATAAAATTTACTTTTAAATACAGTGAAAATAAAAATTTATGTGGTACAAAGTAAATAGAAACGTTTGGATAACCTGGATTCTGATAGTTCTAAAACTACACGACACTAGATCTAAAACACCAATACTGGTGCAAGTAGTAGAGTCAAAAATGCAATGGCGTTTATTATGTTAATTTATTTATATTATCATTGTACTAAAGGTATAAACGGCGGACTTAATGCCAAATGGCATTTTCTGCCAGCGAACAGGAAAGATAGTGAGAGATGTGTGTACTGCAGTTGGCTAGGATGAAAACGTAAAATTGATAAATTTTACACACACACACACACACACACACACACACACACACACATATACACACACACACACACGCACACACACTCACACATTTACACACTCACTCACTCACTAACACACACTCACACACACTCACACTCACACACACATACACACACTCACTCACACACACACACTCACACACATACTCACATACTCACTCACACACTCACACACACACACACACACACACACACACACACACATACATGTAGATCAAACTTATGTAAACATATACAAGGATAAATATCTATAACATATTACAGAATATTTGTTATAGATATTTATGTGTCAGATAAGCCCAAGTAATGTTCCTTTACTTTCGTTTTAAAAATCAACTTGTTAGGGGATTTTGTTATTGCTAAGGGAAGCGCATTCCAGAATCGTACAGCTTTAACAGCGAAAGAGTTCGAGAGGAAACCAGTACGGTGAGAGGGAATTTGCAGTACGAGATTGTTATGAGAGCGAAAATTGCAAGCATGGAAAGAACCCAGATATTGAAACTTACATTTCAAATACTCTGTGGCCAATGGATCGTTAAGGATAATGAAAAGAGTGCTAAGAATTCTAAGGTTTCTGCGTTGTGGAATATTTATCATATTCTTGTTTAATATTACTAGCCTCTCTGTCATGTAATCCGTGTGAGTTGGTGCCACGATCTAATCCAAAATTGGTAGCAGGTGGTATGAGTAGTAGCCACGCTGCAGCTATGTTATGGTTGTAGTACAAATGGGTCGGCTCCACCGAGGTGGACTACGTTTTCTCATAATACCATTGTTAAATAACAGCTTAATGCTGTTGTGGTTTGTATGAAGAATGTGGAGAACCGGAGACTCTTATTATTGGAAACGAGGCATTCCATCTTTGTACACAGGGGTGACAACACATCTACCTTTGAATACTTTATCGATGATAAATTTTAGTTGTCTATGGGCCACAGGTGGACTATGTGCTTGTTTGTTACCCTTATTTTACAAAAAAGGTATCCGTGAGCTGCAATAGACATTCACCATCTGGATTACAGGTAGGCTGTTAGCTTTTCATTAATTTTATTCCAGAAGCGTAATTTCACAAGTAACATAATATTACGTTTATAATGTACTAGCTGTGCCGCGCGGCTTCACCCGCGTAGATCACGCGTCTGCACCTTGCGACATGCGAACTTCGAGAGTAACATCACGACGGACGGTTTCTGAATTAACAAAGATTTAAAAAGTGAAATATGTAACTAAAATTACTGATACGAATAATGTGGCCTAGTTGGTACCGGCGTTACTATTTCACATTTTAACATGAAAAAGTAGTTATTGTGACATAACTGTAATAGTTAAACATATGCTGTCGCAGACTTTTTTGTAGATATTGATATCCTCTATAAAACTGTAGTACATCACTTTGCTCTATTATCAATAGTTTCCACAGCGTACGCGATATAAGGATTCTTTTTGGTATTTTTTTCACACCTTGAGTTACATTAACGAAGTTTTCATACGGATCCCTAACTTTTTTGAAAATATTATATAGCTTATGTTCATCAGGGATAATGTAGGATTATAATGGTGAAAGAATTTTTCAAATTGGTCCAGTAGTTTCGGAGCCTATTCAATTCAAACAAACAAACATACAAACAAACAAACAAATCTTTCCTCTTTATAATAGTAGTGTAGATGTAGATTTCATAAAATGTAAAACACAGAGGGAAACTAAAACACAATATGATCAGAAGCGTCTTTCTGATAAAAACTCAATGAATAAGAAGATGCGGTTGCCAACCTAATTGCCAGGCTTGGCAAGCAGGTTAGCAACTATGCTACTAACTAGAGTTATAACACATATGCCTATGAGGTACCCTATGGGAGACGTCTTTGTTGTTGTCTTGTTTTTGTTGCTGTGTGAATGAATGAACGAATAAATAAAAAAAGTGTTTTTAGAAATAGCGTTTATGCAAATATTCCTGAAAACATTTTTCAAATTATAATAAATGAATGTAAACATATTTCCGAACAACAGACGCAGTTTTGCTAAAGCTTTAATCACAAATAGCAACAATTTTTCTACAAAAATAGCAGCATTTTGCTACAATCAATACCGCTCATCAATATTCATCAGTGTCAGACCCGATGAAATGTTGCGAGTCTTAACACGCCACCTTTGATACAATATATTTGGAATAAACTCTATGTTAAACCACATATACATATTTATTATCTTGTTCAATATTAACGCGGATTATCCACCATATATCCGGCATATCGGCATATTATCATATCCGGCATAAGATTCGCCCAAACTTAACAGGGTTTGCTATTGTCGATTTATTATGCAGCTAACGATTGTAACAAAGTTTTATTTTTTTTAATTTTCTAATTTATTTGGTCTACAATTACTTTAATATGTTTACACGTATTATCAAAGAAACATTTCCAATTTTTCTGCTTGCGTACGATTCAATTTACGGTGGATGTTGAATTCCTGAGCTAACATGGTTTTCAAAATTAATCCACACACACACACACACACAGACACACACACACACACACACACACACACACACACACACACACACACACACACACACACACACACACACACACATACACACACATACACATACACATGCACACACACACACATATATATATATATATATATATATATATATATATATATATAATTTAAATAACTGGCTTCTATTAAGTTCAGGGAGTTATTTGAATGTCATTAAGACATAAATAATAATTTTTATTTGTACTTTTAACCACAGCCTACTGTACTTAGTACAGGCCCGTGACAGCTTAGTTCCATACTATGCCATTTGGCGCTACCGTCGCAAGTTTATTCTCTGTCTACGGACGCCATTTTAAAAAAAACGCCATATTGTATTGTCAAAGCAAATTGTCAAAATTATCGATATTGATTGCCGCCATTACGCCATTATTTATCTAATCTAATTGTCGCCCGAGTTATGAGTTTAGCGCAAGTGTATTTTCTCGCATTTATGTTGCGTTGAGATCTTGGACGCAAAGTTTCCTCCGCTATTTGTGACAATAACAATATTCTGTTTTTGTGCTGGTCTAGTGCATATTGTATGGAATACGAAAAGTGCTGTCTTGGTGCAGATTCCCTAAAAACGATAATTTAAGAAACTTGTGGATGTATTTCATAGTATCCATAAGTCCCCAGATCATTGAACTTTCCAAAGAATAGTTTCTTGACAAGACAGAAAACTTCGATAGGTACTCTTATAGATGCTTGCTTACTAACGATTAAATACCTCATGGTGTGCCTCTGACAGCAACAGGTGAGTAATTTTATTACTTATCATGGTAGGTACTTAAATTTCGACTGCTGAAAGTTGTGATTTCTAAGTGGGTATCAAGTGGACTCCAGTAATGCAGTATTGAACCATGCATTTTTATTAAAAAACATTGCATCACTTTGTGATTAGTTCACCAGCCATTTTTAATTATCACTACATGGTATAAAGTGGCAGTCACTTAAAATATTGTCTTTGTAACTATTGAAAGACAAAAAATTGTATAGCTTAATACTTAAATCGTTATAAAAATATCACAAGAACAAACTTTGCAAAAAAAGCAACAATTAATTGCAAATTTTCAAAGATGCTGCTCGAATATGGTTAAATTTTAGTTCTGTTTTAACAAATAATGATGTGATTGACATCTTCTAAATCACAACACTTTTTACATTTATAAAATTTTCACAGTTATATTTTATTTCACTGTCCTTATTTTAAAAGGTTATTTAAATGTTCAAGATTTATTAAATCACTAATGTCCAAGATGATAGATCTGCTTTTCGGCTGGTACTGGAAGGCAGGAGCTCATACTATCTGAGAATGTCATTAAAGAATTCATACAAGCATCTTCAACTTAAAGTTGTGACTTGTCGTCATAGTGGAGGAACATAGGTAGTTGCAAGACTGAGCGAACAAGACTGTTTCAGAACCTTTTACTAGTAGGTATGAGTATTAAACAATTAAAATTATAGTTTAGAGGAAGTGGTAATGTGATGGGTATTAATTTTTTGTATAATTGGTATCTAAAACAAATGTTATTTGACTTCCCTCAATTTTATATATTGTTCTATTTTTACTTTATTGTTATAACTTATGGGGTATATCAATTAATTTGTTAACTCTGCTGATTTTAATAATTTTAACAATTCTTCAATATCTATAAGTAAAATTGCTAATTTGCTAAAGATTACAGAAGTTTCGATTTCATTCCATCTAGTGTAGAGTGATTGGAAATTGTGTAAAAATAAATTGTAAATATTAATAAAATTACATATCATTAACTCTCAAATATATCAAGAATTAAAAAATTTAAATTACTGTCATTTCCAACACTGCATATTTATCAAGATGTAACATTTATAAAAACTAATTTGGAAATATTTAATGATTATTTAGTAATTGACAGTAAAATTATACAATTTCATCAGACAGCTTTATTTAGATAGAGCGTTTTTGGCACGCTGTTTAAAATCAACAATAAAGTTCCATCTATGTTTCACAAACGGAGAATATTCATAAATTTAAAAATAATTTAAAACATAACTAAGAAATGATATTACTCAATTAATTAGTATTTAAGCAATGCATCAATAGGCACATTACAATGACATGTATCTTTTTCAAAGATGTTACCTGTAGTACCTATATTACTTGTATTCGCAAATAAAAATAAATTTGAATTTAAATCAATCTTGATAAAATTATTTCTTGTAAATGGTACTTATTTTAACAAGAGATTCTATTTATTTCATTAAGGTAATCTTGTTCACTAGTGTGTATCGACGAGTTTTTAAATTACCAATTTTATTTTCATACTTAATAGCATTTTTATAATCAAAGTTACCAGTAATAATCTTAATAATATATCTTAGGGAGTTTAGAATGCCTTGTTTGACTCTAAATGAAGGTGATAACTGTTCAAATTGTTCAATACTGGAATTTATTTCAAATTCAGTTTGAAACATTATATTAATTGAATGTTTAGTTTTTTTTGTCAATATAATTCTAACATGCTTATTTAAGTATTTAAGTTCATGTATCTATTAATATTAAATTCTAACTGCTCATGCGTAACATTTAAATCTGAAACCTAAATTATAATCTACTTTTCATCACTTACACTAACATGGCCATCTCTAAGTATCATACCAATATTAATATTATAAGGCCATAGGAATTATTTTCTGCTCCATGTAATTGTCAATTTAATGTTGTGGTTAAATCTAATTAAAATTATTTGCAAAATGAATGGATATCTAAAACCTTCTGAATTATTATGCGTGGATTCTGAAGTTGGTTAACTATAATTTATTTAATTTTTTTTAAGTAGCTATTGAAACCACTAAGAATATTTTCTAATTCAGTTGCAGTTTGATCTAGAATCACCAGAATCTTAAAAAGAGATGCATCTTTTCCTATAATGTAATTGTTACACAATAAAATATATAGTATATTGTTTGTATATGCAATTTTGTTTATGTCATAAAAAATCTTATAATAAATTCACATTTCTTAATAAATAAACTTGAAAAACATTGATCACCATCAAACATGATGATCAAGCTTGTTGGATCCTTAGGTCTAATTTGAAGAAAGTGACATAGTCTTCCTTGTTCCATTTTTATTAAAAAAAATCAATACATGTATATTTTTTATAGGATAAGGGGACACAAGAGCACAGTTCACCTGATAGTAAGTGGTTGCTGTGGCCCATAGACATCTACATTTATCCCCGTTTGCGAATCAAAACGCAGATGCGTTGTCACCCATGAGGACTAAGATGGAATGCCTCTTTTCCAGTAAAAAGGGTCGCCGGTTCTCTACACTCACCATACGAAACACAGCAGTGTCAAGCTGCTATTTTACGCTGGTATTCTGTGAGAGCACAACTATACTACTAATATAGCTGCAGCATGGCTCTACCACGTTATACGTACCACATATACAAAAATATTCTGTTAATTATTCTTTTTCTATAATTTTAGCACTTCTTAAGATTATATTTACTTACTATTATATACTTTGTTTTTATTTAATCCAATTTATTTTATTTATAATAACATTTACTTAATTAATAACTGTCAAGTTTTGTGCAGAAGTCAAATAACTTTCAACGATTTTAGTTCAAAAGTTACAACATAGAGCCATAAAGAAATAACCACAGGAAATAACTAGAATGGGACAGGATAGTTAAAGCTTTACTTAAAGTCCGCTCACTGCCATGTCTACCCGTAGAGCTGCTCTTGTCTAGATAGGAAGGTTTCTTCAGCTCCTGATTTAATAAACTTATTTGGTTCTAGGATATCCGGAACTGTGGACAAGACCAATTTGAGTGTACTTGAACTCAGCTGTAAGCTCTGTGCTGGCTGCGCCATATAAGTTTCGGGAGTGGTGCTGAAGCTTTTTAAAAACTACAAATATGTCTCGATGACATTTAATAACTATTACATTACAATAATGTATTAAAACTAATTCAGTGCAATACTGACTTCCTTAACTACGTGATTACATTACTACGATGAGAACTATAATGAATCTTATTCTAAATGCAAGGGCTTTTATAGGGTGGTCAAAACAAGTCAAACACATCAAAAGTTCTAAATAATAAATTAATATTTCTATGTTTATCATTCAGTAACAAAATATGATACTTAATTATTTTATTTATTTCATTACAGGTTACATTAGTGAAGAAAATAGTATCAAAGAAGAGAAACTTGGTTAATATTTTGACAAAGATTGCAACTAACACTTTAGATGACTCAGTTTCACGAAGACTTGTTAAAGCGCTGTCAAGAAATAAACATCTATCGGAAATTTTGAAAAAAAGAAATGGTATAAATTACATTTATTTTTTAATAATATCTTTGCTAATACTAGGTAAACCAGGTATAGAAATACAATTAATTACTATATCAAATTAATATTTTGTACAGAGAAATCCTATACAGACGTAACTTAACTTTTCTAATTTAAATTGTACCTAGATCCGGGAGTTATTCAAAATGTAAAATGGTTTCAAATTTTAGAAACAAAATTGTATTTCATTATGGAATATTCTAAGCCACTTAAAATATACTATAAAATAATCTTTGACCTTAAAAAAAATGATATGTAATAAATCACATAATTTACTTTTCATTACACATTGAAATCAAAATAATCATGCTTAAATAATAAGGATATGAATATACAAGTAGCACCTGCTTTGTCTTAATAGTTTTCCATCTATAAAATGAGTAATGGTAAAAGATTGAAGACTATAGTTATTATATTTATTATATAATAACTATAGTTTTCAATCATATTTATTATATTATTAATTTTATGAAATTACAATTTTAAATGAGAATTTAAGATTACTCATGTGACATTTCAAAATATGTATTATACAAAATATAATTTGCGTTTTATACAGTAATTATTTAGTAGATACATCAAACATATATTCACATTGTTTTCTATTGTTTTTTGGTTTCCTTGAAATTAACATTTTTCCTGTTTTCTTATAGATAAAACACAAAAAATTCAGTCCTCCTAAAACTGATCACTTGAATAAATTTTTCGATAATTTTTTAGGAACATAATTGATAATTATGTTCTTATTTGGTTTGCTCTATGGTTGGTTTGATAATGTTATTAAATTCCCTTCGTGAATACCACTGTGTACTTCAATTTATATTCTCTCAACCAATATTCTTTTTAACCCGAGGAAAAAAAGTAATCTCTGTCATCCATTTTTAAGCGGTAGAGCTATGCTGCAGCTATATTAGTGGTTTAGTTGTAGCATGAATGGTTCGGCATGACCAGGGAAGGACCACGCTTTCACAGAATACCAGCGTAAATAGCAGCTTAACGCTGTTGGGTTTCGTATGGTGAGTGTAGAGAACCGGATACCCTTTTTACTGGAAATGAGGCATTCCATTTTAGTCCTCACAGGTGAGAACGCATCTGCATTTTGATTCGTAATCGAGGATAGATTAGATGTCTATTGGCCACAGCAACCACCTTCCATCAGGTGGACTGTGTGCTCATTTGTCACCCTTATACTATTAAAAAAATCCTCTTTTCTCATCTCAAGTCTTCTTAGCTGTCTCTTTGCGTAATAATTTTACATGTTTTGCTTTATTTTTTAAATATTTATTTTTATGGCTCTATGCAATATTTTCCTCATTTTGGTAATGTGTGTATTTATTAAGTATTATATTTATTATGAGTTTATTACTATCGGTGGCTAGCTTGCCTGGCAAGGTCGCCATGTAATGACGTTATTAAATGAGACAACCTATATCTGCTAAGTGCTGTTTATTACTACATTAAATTTATAATTGGTATTACATTAGTGGATACCGTGAGCCACACTACAATTGTATAAAGGTTAACAAAGTCTGTTGTTGTAAGCACACAAGTGTCTTTTGGCGAAAGACTTGCAGGTGCAATAACTGTAAAAGTAATTCAATTAAAAAGTACTTTTTTTTAGATGATTTTCACTATGCAAACTCTGGCGCAACAATGGCCTCAACAGCAGAAGTCGTTGAATTTTTCGACACACTGACAGCGTCAGTGGATAACCGGGTGGTGTGCAAAGAGGAAAGTTAAGACGAGTGATTAAACAAACTTCACAACTTCATACTTTTTGGATTGAAGCCATTAATAAAATAAAATAAAAATGGTTTTGTATACTCCGTTCTATATAATAGCAAACATGCTATACAAGAAGGAAAACCTCGACTTGTGCGCATACCATCCCGACAAGGATGGATAACTTGAAAGTTTTATAAGGGTCTACAAATTATTATTTGAACAGTAATGTAGAATATTATTATCCATTAAATATTAACCAAGACCCTTTAGAAATTTATTTTTGGATGTATAATAGCTATAAAATATAGAAATGTTGACCTAGATGCAAACATATTTATATATGCCTTTAAATATTTGATATTATCTAACATGGTTAGTCCACATTCTCTAATTGTGAAGAGGATTATGGAGACACATTATTAAATGTTAGTGTTGTCTCCTATCCCCTTCACCATCAAGTGCAAAAGAAAAATTGCTGGTGGGTGATGTAGTCATGGAAAAAATTATAGACCACTGCTCAGCTTACACTACTGAATACATTTTGTCAGAAAATATCGAAAGGTATTCGTTGTAAGGATTGCATCAAAACATTACCACTAATGAAAAATTACTTATCTTGTACAGGGATGGTACTCACTTTATTTATAAGTATTTGAATTATAGCTGTATTGGAAGTAATGTAAAATGTAGTTTGAAAAGTAAAATATTAAGCACTTTGAGGTTTTCCTGGCTTGTTTTGAAAAAGTTTTTATTAGGTTACACGGGCACAATTGGTGCAACAAATAATAAAATATTGAAAGGTGACATTCATGAAAAAATAAAAATATTAAAATTTTGGTGACTAAGCCTCACAAAGGCTTGCTTAATGTCCAATCTCTGTCGAAGTATAGAGAAGTTGAATGTTAAACAAATAACTTTATTATTAGTATAATTAAAACAATTTAAAAAACAAAATGGCCAGGTTTACCCTAGATGAAAAATGAATAGGATTTCTAATAAAGAAACAAAACTCCAAACACTACAAACTTAAGGAAAAAATGTTTGTCTTGTCTAACAAACAAATGTTACTTTTTAACACCCTAGTAAGGAGCCAACTGGAATATGCGAGTACAATATGGAACCCAACATACGCTGTGCACTCCCAAAGAATAGAACGTATTCAGAGAGCTTTTACAAGACATCTTGCCTTCATATGTAGTGGAAATTCACATAGGTGTCCCTAAGAAAAACGATTAGCATTTTTTGAAATACCTTCTCTGAATAGTAGGAGAAAAATTCACGACCTGCTGGTATTATATAAAATAGTAAACGGACAGACTGCCTGTTGTGAACTACTACAATACTTTTCCCTAAATGTACCATACAATATCCCTCGTCGTCCAATAACAAAACTGTTACACACTCCTCAATTCAGGACTAACATGGGGTCATACGCTCCGGTACCGCGAATGTGTGACACCTATAATTCACTCTGTGGTGTGTTGCCTATTGTCGATATTTTTCATGATACTTTCCGTAAATATAGAAAAAATGTAATAGATCACTATTATAAATAATTTGTGAATAATTTAATTATAATTGAATATCCACGTTCCCTACAGCTGTTGCTTAGTTATGAGCATGTTTTTTATTGTCTTGGTTATAAATTATCTTTAAGTATTATTTTTTGTGACATATTTCTTTATAAGCTATTGTAGCTCTGCCCTGTCTTAATTTTTATACCTATATGTAATATTTTGTAATGCTGTGTCACCTATAAGGGTGCACACATCAGTCCCTAGATTAAGCTCACGTTCAATTAAATGTAATAATGTGTGCACTGCTGGTGTCCTATGAATAAATAAATAAATAAATGTTATATAGACCAAATAATAATTTAGCATATCCTAGCGAAAAGTTCGTTATCTTATACAGGGAAGGTACTCACTTATTCATAACTATTTGAATTATAGCTGTTTTAAAATTAATATAAAAAATAACTTGTAAAGTAAAATATTGAGCACTATGATTAAATACGATTCCTGTGGCTTAATTTATTTAATTTGATACTTGCTTTATATAATGTACAATAAATATTGCTATGTTTTCGTCAAATTGTACCTATAATTTAATCCTAAGATTATGTGTGTATGTATATGATGTTGGTATGCTTGAATAAAAAATAAATGTAAATGTATTATAAGTGTTTCATTAAATAATAGTATTCCTGTATAATGCACTTGTGTCGATATCGATAAAATAAGAACACCACTAAACATCGATATCGATGATTTGAAGGATGTGTGCTTGCAATCTCTAAGCTATATTTTTTTTATTTTTTTTTATTACATCTGTCAAAATGGGCGACTGCAGCGCCAAAACGCATAGTTGGGAAACTTGACTAAAAGTCACTGTCGTATCTGTAGCTTGCTACATATATATTTATCTATGACTTAGTACTGTAATGATATAACTATCAGATACAGCTAATGGGAATAGTGCTGATATAAGCTTGGTACCAGCAACATCTTTCTCTTTCTTTTGAAATTTCTCCTGTATTGTGGAGGCAGTTTAAAAACATAAATTGCACAAGGAGTCATCCAGGTTCGGAGTAATTATTTGTAGGCCCTACAAATACGTGTTTCCAAGCCATACTATAATCATACAGCGTAATTTATATAATTTAAAATTAAAACTTTTGTTCAACCGACTAAAATATAAATTATTAAAAAATAACTCAAAAACGATTGGTTTTAGACCTTGGTCAAATTTATATGGGACCACACGAGAAGCATCAGCTTTCAAATAAAAAAAATATCCAAATCAATTCACCTAGAAAAAAGTAATGAGGTAACTCACATAAAAACATACAGTCGAATTGAGTACTTCCTCCTTTTTGAATTCGGTAGAAAATAGCTGTATCAAAACATAAAACAATAGATTTCAAGTGTGAGAAAACGCCAGTGCGTTGGTTGGAGCTATTTATAAAATAAATATTGGTTCAATGAATTTCGGCAGGGTTCGGAAATTCCCGACCGAATAGTTCAGACAGAATTATTAAATGTAGAAATAAAATTATTCTGTTTTCTTAATAATTAAAACATTATATTTTTAATTAATATTTTTAATTAAATAGATTATAAGCTATACTCATATTTAAGCTGATTTCTGCACAAACAAAATTTTTATACAAATAACATACCCGCAGCTTAATAATGCTGTGTTTTGCATAGTGAATGTAGAGAACCGCAAACCCTTTTTACTGGAAACGAGGCATTCCAACTTAGTCTAACGTAGTTGTAACGCATCTGCAATTTGATTCTTAATCGAGGATAGATGTCCACATGGGCAACAGCCTCCACTTACCATCAGGTGGACTGTGTTCGTTTAACACCAAATCAATTAAAATTGTATTGGGCTTGATTACCGTAATAAAATAATTATAACCTACTTCAAAAAAGCAGGAGGTAATCAATTCCACTGAATTATTTTTATGTGTGTTACCTGACATTTTTTCTAGGTTTTTTTTTATAAGATAAAGGTGACAAACGAGCACACAGTCCACCTGATGGTAAGTGGTTGCTGCGGCCCATAGACATCTACATCTATCGTCTATTACAAATCAAAATGTAGATGCGTTGTCACCCGTGAGGACTAAGATGGAATGCCTCATTTCCAGTAAAAAGGGCCTCCGGCCACCTGCACTCACCGAGCGAAACGCAGAGGTAAACCTCTACTTCACGCTGGTTTTCTGTGAGGTCGTGGTACCACCCCGGTTCGAGCCGGCCCATCCGTGCGACAGCAGAAGCTGCCGCGTGGCTCTACCACTGTTAAACCTATTTTGTTGATTCTTTTTTTATTTGAAGGTTGGTGCTTCTCGTGAGAGCCCATATAAATTTGATCAAGATCTGACCAGTAGTTTTTGAGTTATCCTAAATAGTGCGTATTTAGTTGACTTCGACTACATTGATGATGTTCTCATTATATTTATATTGAAGTCGTTTGTAAAAAAAAATCTATAAAAAAATGTACTTAGCAGTAATATTATAATCCTTAAACCTAATAGTTATTGTTTTTGGTTAATAGCAACTTAGAATTTTTTGATAAAACGTCCTTGTATATTATGTTTCCATATTACTCTATTATCTTGTAGGGTATGTACCTTACCCAAACGCAAATAAATACTTTATTTCACTGCCTTTCAAAAATAATCTTGTTAGCAAATTATCAACTTGCGTTATTTTTAAAAAGCATCAAATATTAAATTGCAACGTTTTGAATTAGAATACATTTAATATCAGATCACGTAGTCTAATTAAAAGGCGGTTACAACAATAGCATATTCTATAGCGCTGCTATTGAAATGACAAAAGTTAGTTTTGAACAATAGCTTTTGGAGGCACGTAGCTTCGCCATCGCTGCGACTGCGGTGCAGTTTTAAATACAAATACCGTTCGTGGATTTTTGTGCGACGGTCAATGCAAATTTCTTTCAAAAATTTTTCTTCATCATCTGCCCAAAAGAGTCAACTGCTGGAAATGGACTCCTCCCATTTTAGGTAGGATTTGCCTTAATTTACGCTGCTCCCCGTCGCCATTATGTGTATTTTTACGTCTGGTGAGATGAGATAATATATTTTTATACTTGATGGTAAGTGGTTGCTGTGGCTCATAGACATCTACATTTATCATCGATTACGGATCAAACTGAAGATGCGTTGTCACTCGTGAGGTAGTCCTCACGAGTGACAACGCATTAAGTGACAAGATGGAATGCCTCGTTTCCAGTAAAAAGGGTCTCCGGTTCTCTACACTCACCATACGGAATACAGCTGCGTTAAGCTGCTATTTTACGCTGGTATTCTGTGAAAGCGTGGTCCTTCCCCGGTCGAGCCGACCCATTCGTGCTACAACTATAGCACTAATATAGCTGCAACATGGCTCTACCACGTAAAGTATAAATTATTACTTATGATCCTCATTATCATTAGACCTTATCATAGTAACAGCTGAACACGTGCCCTTCCCCCATAGATTACCTCTAACAGGTCACTTGCAATAGATAAAACGCTTAGCAGACGGGTTGTCAACTGCGCTTTTTAATACTTAGAGTCGTTATCAGAAAGTATTATTAGTATTTTACGTGGTAGAGACATGCTGCAGCTATATTAGTAGTGTAGTTGTAGCACGAATGGGTCAGCTCGACCGGGGAAGGACAGACGCTCTCACAGAATACCAGCGTAAATAGCAGCTTAACACTGCTGTGTTTCGTATGGTGAGTGTAGACAACCGGAAACCCATTTTACTGGAAAAGAGGCATTCCATCTTAGTCCTCACGGGTGACGACGCATCTACATTTTGATCCTTTACTGAGGATAAATGTAGATGTCTATGGATCACAGCAACCATTATGATCAGGTGGACTGTATGCTCGTTTGTCACCCTATCCTATAAAAAAAAGTTGCTGCTGCAAATCTTCTGTTATATTTTCCCATTGTTGCCTCTTACGAGGGCGATATGGGGTAGTGGATTCAGTTACCCCACCACTACATGACGTACCACCACTAAGTTATTCTTACTATTAAAGCATTGTCACTTATCACTTAATTTCAATGCCAGATTTACAAAAGTCTTAAAAATATTCATCCACTATTTTTGCACCCACAAGGAAGGATTTTTTCTTAAATATACTACGGAAGCACATTTGAAGTATAACCTATTTAATGATTTCTTATATTTACGCGAACACTACACATTGAATAAAAGTATTTTTTACGGATTTTATCGAGCTTAATTTACTATTTTAATTCCCGACGTTTCGGGTGCTTTACAGCAACCCATAGCCACGGTGGGGGGGGGGGGGGGGGGGCGGGCTGAGATGTTTGACGTCCCGATGTCACAGTTAGCCCGGGTACCTTCAGTTTTTTAATATTATTTTTTTTTGTTCGATTTACGCAGAATGAACTTACAGTATCTTGAAGTCTTGCAGTGGTATGCTTGGGTTTGGATTTATTTTTTTTAATTATTAGATCCTATGCAGATTGCAGCACCCATCCATCTTCTCTATTGAAATTAGGATGTTTTTTTTTTTAATTTCAATAGCCTCGCGTATCATTCTTGGTAGGAATCGGTGTTCTTTTGCGAGGATTTGTGGTCTATCAAATCTGGTGTAATGGCGGGGACGATATTGAACATGTTCACAGACTGCAGACCCCCGTGACCATGGGTTGCTGTAAAGCACCCGAATCGTCGGGAATTAAAATAGTAAATTAAACGCGATAAAATCCGTAAAAAATAGTTTTATTCAATATATCCTATTTTTTTTATTTAATCTTTCATGCACAAAGTTGTACATATGGCGGACTTAATGCCATAGGGCATTCTCTCCCGGTCAACCATTAGGATAAACAGAGATATACAGACAAGAGGCGGTGCAGTAGTAATTAAAATAGAGAGCGCAAAAAAAATTGTATATAAATATATACATATAAATATACATATACACACACATACATAGACATAAATACTTAAATACATACAATATATACATATATAAATACATACATACACATATACATGCATACACTATATATACACAATATATATAAAATATTATATATATCGGAACAAATGAAATATAGATATGTGTATGAAAATAAAAGCTGTGTTAGTTCAAACTTGCAACAATTTTTTCACTATTTAATAAAAAGTATAATAATATCCTCCAGACCGAATTTCGGCCACGGCGGCCAGTCTCAACGGAGACTATATAGCCATCGGCGCAGGACAGGATTATAGTGCCCAAGTGTATGCGCAAGCACAGGTGCACTCTCTATTGCCTCACTCTCATAGTCTGATGGGACGGCAGTCCGACACGACCGGAGAGAGATTAGGCGCAGGACCAACGGCTTTACGTGCTTTCCGAGGCACGGTGGTGAAACACCGCCAACTTCCTGACTCCGGGCAGCTACTGAGAATTTCTTGATGGAAAAACTCAATAACTGATTTTTTTGCCCGACCCGGGATTCGAACCCTGGACCTCAAGATCAGCAGTCGCACTACTACAACTAGACCAACGACTGCCTCGTTGGTCTAGTGGTTGTAGTATAAATAAAAAGTATAAATAAATAATACGAATATAGAATCCATTAGGTTTTAGAAATAAGTAAAACTGTAATCTCCAACGTAGTCAATCAATGAAGTGTCAATTCACGAGTTTGTAATTAACTGCGCTTTGTAAACTAGGAAATTTAGCTGTTATTGGACGTGCAGTATTGCAAATTACGTTACGATATTAAACCAGCACTAGTAATTAAAGGATTTTGGGGCGAGTGTCCGCGTGTTCATTGCAATTTCAGCATTAATAACGCATCTGCAGTTTGAGCATTAATGAGCAAAATAAGATGTAAATAAAAAATATTAATAGACTTTTTTTTTATAGGATAAGGGTGACAAACGAGCACACAGTCCAACTGATGGTAAGTGGTTGCTGCGTCCCATATACATCTACATTTATCCTCTGTTACAAATCAAAATGTAGAGGATGTACATTAACGGTGGTAGAGCCACACAGCAGTTTTTGCTATTGCACGTATGGGCCGGCTCGAGCCGGGTTAGTACCACGACCTCACAGAATACCGGCGTGAAGTAGAAGCTCTGCTTCTGCGTTTCGTCTGGTGAGTGCAGGTGGCCGGAGGCCCAATTCCCCCCCCCCATCAACATGGTAGCGGAATCACATGATAGACTACCCCAGGAGGGTACCAGTACCCCTGGAGAATCCCTCGCTGAGCATCCACGCACATGTTATTCCAATCCTGAGCGTGGGTGCTCAGGCTGCCCCGTGTATTCTGGGGGGGGGGGGCAAAATTACGCTCAAAAATATAACTGCTCGGGGCAAACTGAGCAACAATACCAAGGCGACCCCTGCCACGCTATCCGTGTATTTCTGCAACATCAGGGGACTTCACTCTAACCTAAACGCCGTCCACTAACATCTCGAGACGGCGAAGCCGGCCTTGCTCTTCCTGACCGAGACGCAGGTATCCTCTCCGGCAGATATTTTGTTTCTCTCCTACTCGGGGTACAAATTGGAGCACTCCTTTGTGCCTCGGGCTGGAGTTTGCGTGTATGTCAGAGAGGACATCTGTTCTCGATGCCTCGGCAGTCTTGAAGGTTCGCTTCTGTCCATCCTTTGGCTACGCGTAGACAGCGACGACCATCCGCGCGTCTACGGGTTCCTCTATAGGTCCCATAGCGGTAATGCCGTAACAGACCGACTCATCGACCACGTCCAAATGGCTACAGATTCCTCGCTACAACAGGTCCCATCCGCAGAGATCGTGATCCTTGGCAATTTTAACACCCACCATTCCGAATGGCTCGGTTCACGTTTAACCGATCATGCGGGGAGATCTGTTTATGACTTTGCCTTGGCATATGGTCTGACACAACTGGTTACTTCGCCTACGCGGATTCCAGATGTGGAGGATCATACACCTTCCCTGTTGGACCTTCTGCTGACCTCTCATCCGGATGGATATCAGGTTTCCGTCGATGCTCGTCTCGGCTCTTCGGACCATTGTCTGATCCGGAGTATGGTGCCAGTCACGCTCCCTTCGCGGTTGCGTTCTGCAGGTTGCCGCCGTGTTTGGCATTACAGGTTGGCGGATTGGGACGGAATGCGGTCTTTCTTTGCATCCTACCCATGGGGGCAGGTTTGCTTCTCGCCGGATGATACCAGCGCTGTTGCTGACTCTGTCACTGATGTGGTGCTACAGGGAATGGAACTATTTATTCCATCATCTGTGGTACCCATCGGAGGCAGATCTCAGCCTTGGTTTGGTCGCTCCTGTAAGACTGCATTACGCAGTAAGCAGAAGTGTTATCAAGCCTGGGCTGCGGCTTCGGCGACTCGGGATGTAAACACCAGCACACTTAAAAAGAAGCATAACTTCGCCTCCAGGTCCTTCAAAAAAGTTATTGCCAAGGCAAAGTCAGAGCACATAGGCAGAATTGGCGAGAATCTAGTTCGCCTTCCTTCGGGAAGCCGTGCATTCTGGTCTCTCGCCAAGGCTTTCCAAGGGAATTTCTGTAAGCCATCACTACTCTACACACAGGGAGGACGACTCACTGGCCCAAGACGCAAAAGACAAAGCCGACCTTTTAGGCTCCCTTTTTGCGTCCAACTCGACTCTTGGTGACGGGGCGAAAACACCGCCGATCATCCCGCGGTGTGAGTGCTCCATGCCGGATGTGCTGTTCTCACAGCGCTCGGTTCGCAAAGCACTTCTATCCCTAGACATCCAGAAGTCGAGTGAGTCTGACGGAATCCCCCCAATTGCGCTGAGGACGTGTGCTTCGGAGATGGCACCGGTCCTAACGCGTCTTTTCCGGTACTCCTACTCCCAAGGCGTAGTCCCGAATTCGTGGAAGACAGCTTTTGTCCACCCGATCCCTAAAAAAGGCGACCGCTTAGACCCGTCCAACTATAGGCCTATCGCGATCACCTCCTTGTTCTCAAAAATAATGGAACCAATTATTAACTGCCAGCTCATGCGGTACCTTGAGGATCACCAGCTGATTAATGACCGCCAATACGGTTTTCGTCGGGGTCGATCAGCTGGTGATCTTCTGGTCTAACTGACCCATAGATGGGCGGAGGCAGTCGAGTCCAAGGGGGAGGCGTTGGCCGTTAGTCTGGACATTGCGAAGGCCTTCGATCGGGTTTGGCATAAATCGCTTCTTTCGAAGCTCCCTTCCTATGGGTTTCCCGAGAAATTGTGCAATTGGATCACCAGCTTCCTTGCAGATTGGAACATCAAGGTCGTTGTAGACGGTGCATGTTCTGACTACAAGCCTATTAACGCTGGTGTTCCACAAGGCTGTGTGCTATCACCAACGCTGTTTCTTCTGCATATCAATGATATGTTGCTAGCTGGTAGCATTCATTGCTATGCGGATGACAGCACTGGTGATGCTCTATACACCGGCCGTGCCAATATTTCTCGAGAAACGTCGCCGAGTACAGGAACAAAATTGTGTCTGAAGTCGAGTCTTTGCTGGATAAAGTCTCGGATTGGGGCCGACTAAATCTAGTCCAGCTGAATCCTCAAAAGACACAAGTTTGCGCGTTTACCGCTAAAAAGAACCCCTTTGTCGTATCTCCTCAGTTTCAAGGCACTCCCCTGGTTGCCTCAGCCAGTATCGGAATCCTCGGCGTCGACATATCGAGTGACGTGCAGTTTCGTGGTGACTTGGAAAAAGAAGGCCAAATTGGCCTCTAAAAAGCTTGGCGTGCTCAGCAGAGCGGGACAGTATTTCATGCCGGCACACCACCTGCAACTTTACAAGGCGCAGGTTCGGCCTAACATGGAATACTGTTCCCATCTCTGGGCAGGGCCTCCCCAGTGCCAGCTCCTTCCACTTGACCGCATCCAGTACAGAGCGGCTCGAATCGTCAACGACCGAGCCCTTTCCGATCGGCTCGATTCATTGGCACTGCGAAGAGATGTTGCATCCCTTTGCATTCTCTTTCGCATCTACCACGGGGAGTGCTCTGAGGAATTGTTCGGATTAATCCCAGCTGTCAAATTTCACGAACGCACATCACGGCAGAACTCGAAGCGATTTAGAAGATGTTTTCTTCCTCGCACGACTTCCTTGTGGAATCGATTACCATCAGCGATTTTTCCGGACCGATACGACTTAGGGACCTTCAAGAAAAGAGCGTACTCTTTTTTAAAGGCTGGCAACGCATCTGCAATTCCTTCCCTGGTGTTGCGGTTGTTCATGGGCGGCGGTAGTCACTTACCATCAGGTGAGCCGCATGCTCGTTTGCCCCCTCTTCTATAAAAAAAATGCGTTGTCACCCGTGACAACTAAGATGGAATGCCTCATTTCCAGTAAAAAGGGCCTCCGGCCACCTGCACTCACCAAGCGAAACGCAGAGGTAAACCTCTACTTCACGCTGGTTTTCTGTGAGGTCGTGGTACCACTTCGGTTCGACCCGGCCCATCCGTGCGACAGCAAAAGCTGCCGCGTGGCTCTGTTAAAAGTTTTATATTGTTCTGATTTTTTTAAATAATATAATAGAAGTGATAAACGCGAACACAGTCCACTCTACATTACTGTCTATCCTTTCGACATCTCCGTAGTCTACATACACTTATTACTCTTTATTCTATCCTGATATCCTCTTATCCTCTATCTTATGTAACTTCTCATTTTGAGTAACTTAGCTCCAAACATGATATAGTTCTCCGTTCTAGTAATAACCTTCTGCTAACTCGAATATGTATTTTATTTTATTTTTATTTGTATTTATTCATATATGCATTATGTTTACAGTTATATATATATACTCACATCAACAGAATCTGGGTAAACCTAAATCCTAAATTATTTACGACTTTATACTTAAAAATATTTTAAGTTTCCATAAAAAGTTTATATGCAGATTGAAACCTCTTTTATTCTATTTTCAAAATTTTAAAATGTATATAAAAAAGCGAAAGGAAAAACAAAATACGGTGGCAAAATTTTTAGTAGTTCGTTACGTCAATGAAAATTGAAATTGTTCTACTGATATTAATTAATAAAAAGGGATTAGATTGTTTTCCTTTTTTAATTTAACGTGCCGTGTGAGTTTTAACAGTCATGTCACGTCGTCATTTGAGTTGAGACGAAATGTTACGAGCCGTGGGTATTTTAGAAAATGGTGCTATTCAACGCCTAGTTGCTGAGGCCCTACACACCAGCCAAAACGTGAAATCAAGGTTGTGGTCACGTTATCACAGTACTGCGGATGTGGCTGAACGCTATACAGGAAGATATTGTATACTACGCAGGGACAGGATCGATTTCTCCAAATGACTGCCAGAAGACAACCCAATATCACAGCGATGCAACTACTGCAAAGGCTCCAGGAGGACCACCAGTTGCTGGTAAGCGACCAAACCGTGCGAAGTAGGTTGCATAAGGTTGGTCTTCATGTTCTAAGACCGCTACGTGTTCCAGCATTGCGACGTGGCAATCGCGGTCGGTGGCTTTCGTGGGCTCGGGAGCATTTACTATGGAGTGACGAACAATGTTCTTTTGTGCTGTTCACTGATCAGTCCTGGTTTAGGTTTTATCCGGATTCACAAAGAACACGCATTTGGGGAACTCCATATAGAGTTAGCCGTCAACGGTACCCTAAGGAGGTTCACTCATATCAAAGCGGGACAATCATGTTGGGGGCATGAATTCGTTTTGGCGGAAGAACCCGGCTCGTTTGGATCCAAGGCAGCATAAAGGAACAAAAATGACACGAGGAGTTAGTAGAGCCTGTTATTTTACCGCCAAATTTGACTACAGAACAACAACTTTACGAGCACTTGCAAAGAACATGGGACCTCATACCGCAGCAGGACATTGAAAATTTAATGTTAAGTATGAATAGTCGATGTCGATGTGTAATTAATGTAAGAGGTGGCAACACTGATTATTAAATTTTGTAAAAGATTTTCAATTTCAATTTAAATTATTAGTTTTATAAGAAGAAATGAAGTTTTTTATCATCCTAGTTTTATACGGCGATTAAAAGTTAACATTTTTATTTAAAACAAAAAAATTACGAAATGTTTTTTATTTTTTTAAAAACCTTAAAATAACCTATCATTCTTCCATTCACCATATGTGAAAGTTCGTCATAGATGTTTAGATATTTGATGAAATATTAAATATCCCTTCGGATAGCATATACACAATAGCATTCGGATATATCTTTATATATAAAAATTACGTGTCACGTTGTTTGTCCGCGATGAACTCCTAAACTACTGAACTGATTTCAATGAAATTTGCACACTCTGTGCAGTTTCGTCCAACTTGAGAGATAGGATAGTATTTATCCTGATAAGTGACCTTCAATATTTCTTTTATTACGAATTTAAGGATTTTTTATATGAAGGGTCGTCGAAAAGAGCAGAACAGCGTCTGCCTGCTCAGCTAGTATATATATATATATATATATATATATATATATATATATATATATATATATATATATATATATATATATATATATATAATTACGCAAATTCCTATTTCCTTCTCTTTTTGTACTTCTTTTTACATGTACCTCTTTTATCTCTGTACTAATCTAAGGTGGAATGGCAGATAATGCTTCAGGCGTTAAGTCCATCTACATACATAAATGCATATATGAAGTTAAATAAATGAATAAGTGGATGTTGTATCACATAGAAATCCACATCTAGCCCTGATTAAGAATCAAATAGAGTAAAGAGTAAAAGAAAGTAAAGCCACGCTGCAGCTATATTAAGGTTGAAGAACGAATGGGTCAGCTGAACCGGGGTAGGACCACGCTCTAACGGAATATCAGCGTAAGAGCAGCTTAATACTGATGTGTTTAGTATAGTGAGTGTAGAGAACCCGAGATCCTTTTTAATTGAAACTAGACATTCCATCTTAGTCCTCACGGGTGACGACGTATCTTCATTTTCATTCTAATTCAAAAAGAGTGTTGCAATATTTACAAATTTGTCTAATATTTGTGATATACTAAAAATTTGGTCTATTTTCTAAGCAATACCCGTTGCTTCTCATAAATAGAGCTACGCGTAAATATCACATCGACACGAAGCAATCTATTTGGGCATTACGTTAAGTGTTATTGCCACGATGGGATCTAAAGATAAGAATTTCGGGTTTCTACTAAATGGAAGTCACACGTTTATATGAAAGGAATATTAGACTATTTCTATTTATTAAGTTGTAACATTTCTAAAAGGCCGTGGGGATCAAAATATAAGGACTTACTTTAACATTCATAGTATGTGAGCAAAAAGCGTTCGATCCTCGCAGGTATCACTGTAATTTTGCATTTAGAGTGCTAATTCACCGTTTGCTAGGTCGTGAAGGAAACTATCCAAACAAGAATTTAAAATCATCTGTATTCTGAATTCCACCAATTATGTGAAAACAATCATAACTTTTAATTTATTTTTTCCTACCAGGTATGTCAAAGGGATCTTAACTCATACAGCCATGAACATGATACAAATACTTTTATTTTATTGGTCATAGGGCTTTGTATTAAAAAACTTTATGTGTTTTCTTTTGTCATCTTTATTCTATCAAATAAACAGTCCTCTTTAAAACGGGAGAGGCCCTTCAGAAGATGGTCATTGTATTTTATTTTGGTCAGGTTTTGAAAAAAATAAGAGCCTAACAGAAAACTAGTGTTGTGGTACCCCATAGATTATCGTTCCGGTGAAGTATCAACTTATAACCATTACAGGAAGGCCGGCAAACAAAATAAAAATATTTTTAGGAAGTAGTCTTGCCAGTGTGTCAGACAATGTTTAAAGTAAAAAGTAAAGTTGCAGCCTATTTACGTCCCACTTCTAGGCACAGGCCTCCTCTCATATCTGAGAGGGTTTTAGGGCAAGGAACTGTCCACCGCGCTGCCCTAATGCGTGTTGGCGAACTTCACATGTCTTCGAAATTTTTTCATTTTCTTATTTCTCAGACATGCAGGTTTCATCACGATATTTTCTTTCACCACCGAGCACGTGATAAATCAGCATTTAAAATTGCAATTAACCATTTCATTGATGCCGGCGGGGATAGAACCCGGGTTGCTCGAGTACTGTGAAGCTTATAGCGAGCGCTAACCATCTGAGCTACCACGGCTCAATCAGACATTCTTTGGGGAAGGCCTATTTTTATAAAATTAAATTGACAAATGAACTTAGATACCACCTGATGGTAAGTGGTTACTGTGGCCCATATATGTATCTATCCTAGTTTGCGAGTCGAAATTCAGATGCGTTATCATCCGTGAGGACTAAGATAGAATGCCTCGTTTCTAGTGAAAAGGGTCTTCGATTCTCTACACTCACAACACGAAAGATAGTAGCGTTAATTACTATTTTACGCTATAAAAACAAAAATAAATTAAAAATTAAAGAGGGCTGGAGACGTGTTTTACGATGGACGGATCCTTTCATGACCGAGTCCGACTCGCTCTTGACCAGTTATTTTTAAACGTTACAAAAAACGTCGACGACTTTTAAGTACCGTACTAAATTCTCCACTACGTCAATAAAAAAGCTTCATTTCATAAATTAAGATATTCTGTTTCATATCGTATATCTGTATTATAAAATCCGCGTTGACCGGACTTGGTTGAACCGTGGACGTTTGTCACATTGACTTTGATTTCACGTCCAGACCAAAAGTTTAATTTGAAAGAGTGAATACGATTTTCAATTTTATTATAAAACGTTGACACAATATCATGAAATTTTAGAAATTTACGTATTTGAAGCGATTTAAGATTTATTTTAACTAAATATTCAAATGAACGTTGAATTACAATTTTTGTGGGTCTCTTGGCAAATAACTGCGCGAACTTTTGTAAATTACATCGTGTTGAAAAGCCATATTTATGTAGACTTGATACTGAATATTTTTGTTTTGGTCACCATTTATAAAACTTTCCTTTGTCACCCCTATCCTATAAAAAAAAAACATTTTTTTAATGCCGTAAAGAATTTCTCCACTACATCGATACAGGTTCACTTCAAAAATGTTGTTGATGATGAATTAATATTTATAGCAAGTAATCTAATTTCGCTAGAGAAAAAAGCTACTCTACGCATAACGCTATCTCCGGTTACAGTCATACCGTAATATGATGAGTTCCACAGGGATCCCAACGCTAAAGCCGCATTTTCACTGGGCATGTCAAAGGTTCAATATTTATTAGAAAATCTTGTAAAAATTACTCTATCAAAGTAATGAAAAATAAATATTGTTAAAAAGTTATGGGATTATTATTCGTAATAACTCATCTTACAAACTCCAATAATTTATTTCTTAGATCCTTAGACCAATAAGGAAGTAAGGACGGAACTTTCAGCTTTTAGAAATGAGACACGCAATTAGAAGACGACTAGGCAATATGAAGACGGAACTTCGACAGTCTCTCTTTTAAAAAAACAAAAAAAGTTTTCTGGTTCCCTACACGCACCATACAAACCACAGCAGCATTAAGCTGCTACTTTACGCTGGTATTCTGTGAGTCCTTAGTCCTACTTTATCCTCTCAGTATATTTACAAAAATTTAATGTATGTTCACAAAAACAAAGATAGTTTTAGTAAAAAACGAGATATACACTCTGTAAACACAAGGAACAAACACAAGCTAGTGATACCAGTCTCTCGACTCCACAGAGTCAGTTAATTCTTGGGGCAATGTAAACGCTATTATAACAAAGTCCCAGAAATATATACAAGGTATCTCTATTACCAAGTTTAAATATTTAATTAAACAAAAACTGTATAAAAAGGGTTATTATAATATAAATTAATACATGGTTGATAATAACCCCTGGGAATGAGGTGGTCGCTACGAAGCTGTATCTAAAATAAATTTTGTAAATACTTTACGACTTTACGAACCAGCGGTAAAGTAAAATAACGACTTTCAATAAGAATTACTTGTAATCAATATTGAATAAAAAATATTCTATTCTATTCTACCCAGGTCAAGGAGATCCGTTCGTCCTAAAACCATAATATAAATGCAGCGAGTTTTTTACCACGAAATATTGAAAATATTACAATATGTGTCCATAATTATATCACTGCTTGGTACTTACTAATGATACTGCACATTTTTGATGAAACCTGCTTATAAATGAGAAATAATTACAATATTCTACACACATACATATATTATAAATTTATACATACATAAATTCTCACGCCAGTTACTCAAAGGGGTAGGCATAGATGGTATGATCCTCACACACCTTTCATTTGGTATGATCTTGACACACCTATTTTACTTATATCATATTCATACATGTATCTACACATGCATGTACGTCGGTTGAGTGTACCCTTAACTTAGCCCATCTTCTTTCTTATAACTACGATATTCTAGTTACGTTTCATTGATGACGTAAGAGGACCCATTAGTACATCCCGTAGGTACAAAAGGAATGGGTCATTCGTGCTACAAACATAAAATGGCTCTTGGGCGACTAGTTTGGGAAGCGCATCACGTAGTATTATTATAATGAAAAATTGCGAAATTGGTATATTACTTGCGGTGGGGTCCCGTAGCAATACGCTTTCCAGCTTGCAATATTTTTCTCTAGCACACATTCGCAAATCTTACAATGTCTTACGCCGAGTCACGCACACGTAGCCACTAACCTTCACTTATTTTGTCGCGATTAGGGTTAGCAGATGAATAAATTAAAAGTCCGGAGAAGAGGCCTGATTTCCATTTAAAAATCCTGAGATTTTTTTACAGTTTGAGAAGAAAACCTTACTTAAAAAGGGATAAATAAGTTTTGATTTTTATTGTGGAATTATTACCAAAGGAAAATTATTTATAGTTTGTTTAACTTTTTATTAAAGAGATTTTTAAAATATAAGCTGTATTATATTGAAAGTTCTAAAAATCCTGAGATTTCATGAGATTTGCAAAATCCAGCCGCAATCCTGAGAAGAGTCTAAAAATCCTGAAATCTCAGGACAAATCCTGAGATATCGTAACCCTAGTCGCGATTGTTTACGACTATGTCTTTGTTTCTATATTGGTCTAAGCTTAGGTCATTCAAGATTGTAAAATGATATCAGTGACTGCCAAAAGTCAACTAAATTTAACTGAGAATAATAGACTTCTTTGCTGAAGATATTGGGTTTAAAACATCGCTGGATTGCTTTTAGAAAATTTTGGTACAGTATGTGGGTGCTTACTCCTATATTGACTGATATGCTGATTCCGACCCAATAGTGTTTAAAAATGGCGCGAATCAAAATATTGAGAGTAGCTTTGAACATAACGAGATATCGGGACGTAATAATATAAGGAGTAAAAGTCATTGCACGAATCGTTTACAATTTAAGGAAGACATTATCACATTCGACAAGTTTGAACTTGTGCGAGGGTATAGAATTGAACGAGGCTGAAGAGTTAACACGTTTTCAATTTTTATCATTCAATAAAATTCGATCAGCCTTATTGAGAGCACATTCTCAAGGTAGTATTTAATTATAATTAAGAAACAAATTGGATTTAATCAATTTAAATAAGAGTTAATTAATTAATAATAATAATATCGTTTATTCCCATAAACATGGTATACCAGATGGGACAAATAGTTGCATATTTACACACCACATGTTTACCACGTCTGGCATGCGAAAATTATTATTTAAATAAAAAAAATAATTATGTACATTGAATAAGTTAAACCAAATAAATATAAATTAAAAATTAATTATGTATTATTCAATTAAATTAAATAAATTTAAAAGTACAATCGTCATATCAATCGTTATAATATATTATAGTAAAAATTAAAATGTCAAAAGAGTTCATATTAAATCTACAGAATATTACACAAAAATAAAGTCTAAAATAATACAGTAATGTCAAATTTAGACAACAAGATTCTATTCATTTCAAAATTGTTCTATGTGCATCATATACATATTTTAATAATAGCAAGCTTTTGAGTTTGGTTTTAAATTTACCAGTTTCTGTCTCTTCTTATGCTTCCCTAATACCGTCTAATGTTTACCGGAAGTTTATTATATATCTTAACACTCATCGCGTAACAGCCATTATGACAAAATGTAGTTTTAGGTATATGTTCTAAAACTAGTCTATTAGGTTTTCGAGTGTGACGCAAATATATACCTCAGATGCTTTTTTGTACATATGTAAAATTAGAAAAATAAAAGAAATTAGAAGATATTGGTAACAAAAGAGCACACAGTTCACCTAATGGTAAGTGGTTGCTGTATCCCATAGACATCTACATCTATCTTCGTTTGCGAATTAAAATACACATGCGCTGTCACCCGTGAGAACTAAGATGAGACACCTCGTTTCCAGTAAAAAGGGTCTCCGGTTCTCTACACTTACCATACGGAACACAGCAGTGTTAAGCTGTTATTTTACGCTGGTATTCTGTGAGAGCGTGGTCCGTCCCCGGTCGAGTCGACCCATTCGTGCTACAACTATACTACTAATATAGTTGCAGCATGGCTCTACCCCGTACAAAAATCTAGGCAGGTACCAACCACTTAGCTATTCCTGCTGCCAAAAAGCGTTACTTGCACCGCTGTTTTAAGGCCTTGAAGGGTAAAGAGAGTCATTATAATTACAGGCTATGAATTATTGTATCTTAGACCTCAGAAATGACTCTGTAATCTTCTTTTGTTTAGTGTTGGCTGCATGTGTTCATAGGCTGCGGTATCCACTGAGGGCTAATAATCTTCCACTCACCAGATGTCGCTAGTTGTGACTGAGGTAAAGTTTTTTGTTACACAGTGTCAGTTAATTGAGAAATTTGTTTTAAATAATCGTTTATCATTATCTAGAGTATTATATTAATACACAATACAATGCGTCAGTGGTTTGATTTATGATTTTTTGCACTTAAGAACTATTTTTTAAAAAAAAACGGGTTTTAGTTATATTTATAGTTTGGTTTATTCATTTCTAATATAATTAATATAAAATATAACTAATAATACAGAAAGAAACCTTAAAGATTACATTTTCCTAAGAAATTATCGTCCCCGCTATGAAATCTGTCAAATATTTTACCTCACTGTAAAGTGGCGCCGCCCTGGTGGCAGAAAAAGTTGTGGATTCCCTCCTTACCATCACGTGGACTGTATTCGTATGTCATTTCAGTTTTATGAAAAAGTAAGATGTACGTGGTAGAGCTATGCTACAACGGATTATGACTGCAGGGAGAGTGGTTTCCTCATTGCAATAATTTATATGGATATTACCACCACTTTTCTACAGACTTCAAAAAGGAGATTCAATCAATTTTTTCTATTTTTTATGTGTGTTACCTCATAGCTTTTTTCTGGGTGAACCAATTTCTATTTTATTTGAAAGCTGGCGCTTCTCTTGTGGTCCCATATAAATTTGATCAAGATCTGACCAGTAGTTTTTGATTTATCCTTAATAATTTATATTGAAGTCGGTTGTACATTCTTTTTAATTTTAAATTATTTGGTACGCGGTAATGCTGCTACCTATATTATAGTTGTAGCACGAAGGGGTCGGATCAACCGGGGCAGGACCACTCTCTCACAGGATACTAGCGTAAAATAGCAGCTTAATGCTGCTGTGTTTCGTATGGTGATTGCAGAGAACCGCAGACCCTTTTTACTGGATATGAGGCAATCTATATTAGTCCTCAGCGGTGACAATGTATCTGCATTTTGATTCTTAATTTAGAATAAATGTCGATATCTATGAGCCACAGTATCCAGTTACCTTCAGATGGGCTATGTGCTTGTTTGTCAGATTTATTCTATAAAAAAAAACCTTAAATAAGATTAGATTTGGATCATAGCCTAATAATTGTAAAAAGTAACCCCTTTGTATAAGATACTTTAGGTAATATTTGTTGAAGCTATGAACGGCGGTCCGCGTAAATATTATCAAAATAGAGCAATCTATTCGAGCTTAATAATATTTAGCTTCGACTCCATCGCGTACTAGTCGATATAGCTGGTTAATCCGTTGCGGGTATTGAGTTCAAATCTCAGTCAAGATTTGGTTGGGTTGTTGTTGCGGTTATTGAAGTTGAAATTTTAGGGCATTTAACGATAATATATAATTGTTCGCGCAAAAGCGCTAATGTCAAGCATCGACGTTAGATGGCACTCGGCTCGGCGCGATACGGGATGAAGTTTGTGCGTGTTCAACGGTGGGAGTCGAGAACGCCCTAAAAAAATTAGGAGTCCAAATTCAGAGCTGCGATCGGCGGCACGCTGTATTTTTGTCGGGAAGTCGGAAGCGGAATACGACACGCGCATCTAAGAAATATACGGTTTATAATACGTAACGCGCATTCCTGTTTTGTTAGCTTCACCCGGGACTTAGTGTCTAATTCAGAATCTGTATAAGTGGATTCGACTGTATTAGTTACTAGTGCGGTATTTGATATTCTAGAAATAACTGTGACCTTTGATCCGTATGTTCTGTGTTCATTTCGCGAGTAAGGCGTTATAACAAACGAGAGTTAGTGGCTTCTGTAGGGTAGTTAATCGTACGACAGAGTTAAGGAACTGTCATCGTAGAAAGCGAAGAAAGTGAATGCGGAAGGAGACCGTAGTTTGGAGAGGTGCTGAGGGCTGAACTGCTGCAGAGGGTAACGGTCTAATAAGGTCAATAACACTACCAGCCACACCCAGATACACATCACTGACCCTTACTTTCCTAGCACTATACATCCACACGCGACCTGATCGAATCCTGAGGGACCAGTCGCCTTGGATAGAGGTACGTAAGCTCCCTTTATTAGAATGTAATGCTCCCCCCTAATTATTTATTGTAATTAGAAACTTTTCACCTTGGCCTGTAGCAGGCCTGACCAGCATCTGCTTGTAGGTTCTCCGTCTATGGGCCCGCGGGGGACCCTACTCCTGGGATAAGCAGCTGCTGTCCATAACAATAATTATAATAAGAGTTCAAAAAACTTACACAACACGCATTTATCATGAGCTGTGATAATTCTGTCCTGATAATTATTTTATTTTATCTTAGTGATCATAGGATACTAGAATAAAGTTATTAAATAAATGTATTGTTATCGATCGTTGATACGAGTGCAAATTTTCAAATCAATCGGCCGTCTACAATGGTGAAAAGGACATTAAAAGATTCTGTTACACAGATAGATACTCGAGAAGCCAATAAAAGCGTGATAGAAACCACCTATTCAGGTGTGATAAATAGAAGAATTTTATAATTTAAATAGTGTTTTGTTAACGTTAACGATTAAGGAAAACTATCTTGGCTAATGCCCTTTTTATATAATAAGGGTGACAAACGATCACACAATCCACCTGATGGTAAGTAGATGCTATGGCCCATAACTTCTACATTTATCTTCACTTAAGAATCAAAATTCAAGTGCGTTGCCACCACTGAGTTCCTTCGAGCCTCGTTTCATATAAAAAGGTTCTCCGGTTCTCTACATTAACATACGAAACACAGCAGCATTGAGTTGCTATTTTACGCTGTGATTCTGAGCCATGTTGTAGCTATAAATATTATGGTTGTATCACGAATGGATTGGCTCGACCGGGGAAGGACGACGCTCACACAAAATACCAGAGAGAAATAGCAGTATGATACTGCTGTTAAGTATAGTGGGTGAAGAATCCAGGGCTTTTATTTACTAATTGAACTGAGGGGTGATAATACATCTGCAGTTTTTTAAATGGATAGCGATCCATCCCGCGCACAGGGGTGATATCTGAACCTCCACAGCAGCGCTACTTATCCAATCTAATTTTAAATCTAAGCCATCCGGAGATTCACTCAAACACATATAATTTTTTTTATCAAAATCTGTCTAGCCATTTTAGAGTTTTTGTGAGACTAACGGACAGCAAGTAACGGACAGCAATTGTATATATTTTTTTTTAATAAGTTAAGGGTAACAAACGATTACACATTTCACCTGATTGTAAGTGGTTCCTGTGGTCCACAGACATCTACATCTATCCTCGATTACGATTAAAAATGCAGATGCGTTTTCACCCGTGAAAACTAAGATGGAATGCCTCGTTTCCAGTAAAAATGGTCTCCGGTTCTCTACACTCACCATACACACAGCAATGTTAAGCTGCTATTTTACGCTGGTATTCTGTGAGAGCGTGGTCCTTCCCCGGTCGAGCCGACCCATTCGTGTTACAACTATACCAGTAATATAGCTGCAGCATGACTCTACCACGTAAAACTATAGATTATCTGGATGACAAACACAGTGTGGTGCAACACCATCCTCTTACCATCAGGTGGACTGTGTGTTCGTGTGTCCCCTTTCTCATTAGCTTCATATAAACTTCCTTTCATCGTGTGTCTTTCCGTTTCAAAATTTATAATCTAACTAGCTGACCATGCAGACGTTGTTCTGCCCTCTCCGATGATCCTGTGTCCTATAAAAATTCTTAAATTCGAAATAAAAAATATTGAGGGTCACTTGTAGGGATAAAAACTATCCTATCTCTCAAGTCGGACCCAACTGCACACAGTGTGCAAAATTTCATTGCAATGAGTTTACTTGTTTAGGAGTTCATCGCGGACAAACAACGTGACACGTATTTTTTATATATAAAGATATACGATTGCGCTTAAATTCATTCTAAATTTAACTTAATTAACTTTGATTTAATTTATGTAACTTCGATGACAACGCAAGAACATGGAGCTGGTTGATGGACCCGGTTGCTGGCTCTAGCAAGGCCCATAAAAGATTTTTTGAAATGTTTGTAATTAAAAAAATTAAGGACTGTGTAATCAATTGTGGAACAAGGAATACTACGTTTTCTCGAATAAGGGTGATATGCGCGTATACACAGTCCACGTGACGGTATGTGGATGCTGTGGTCCACGTACATAAATCTATATTTATCCCCGATTAAGAAACAAAATGTCCAGTAAAAAGGATCTCCGGTTATCTACACTCACCATACGAAACACAGCAGCATTGCGCTGCTATTTTATGCTGGTGATCTGTGAGAGCGTGGTCCATTTCCGGGAAAGACGACTAATTTGTGCTACAACCATAACATATGTATGTACCTCCTGCGCACCTCTACTATGTAAGAAAAGCCTCGTGACGAAACGTAATTTGAAATTTGTTTTAATAACATAATTTCAATAACTGCACCTGTTGTTTACAAACATGCTACTTTAATTGACATCCTTCATGAATAATTGATGACGTGAATACAATAACTAACCATGTGATCAAATATTGATGAAGTAATCAAATGAGAGTGTTTAATGTGCCCCCACTTATATATATAAAAAAACATTTTTATTTATCACATTAAATCGGTGGCAATATAAAAAATAATTCTTGTTCCAAATTTTGTTCCCGAACGGATGATTAATTTGAAGCTATCGTAGTGTAATAATTCTTTAACCCGCGTCGGCGGGCTTGCTGATTGCTCAGAGTGAGCCGAGCGTAAACAATAAATCGGTGCGATGCTTGAGAGAGACTCTCCGTGCACCTGAACGCTATTTTGATGTATTTACTCCGGAATATCCCGATAGTGAACGTTTTTTATGTGAAAACAACGAGATCATAGTAATTGAAACTTAGAATCGGAATCGGAGCGATTTGAACTTTCCTATTTAGAAAGTGGTTGTAATTCTTAGATTCAAAGTTTTTTTTTTATAAATAAAGGTGGATAAAAGAATGGTATATAAGTTTTTGAAGACTATATAGAAAGCAGAATGAATGTCATCCACACATATTTTGAAATCAATGGGGATTCTATAGAATTACTAGACCACCGGAGTCACAAGTAATGCGTATTACAGCAACCTTTTATGCCCTAAGCAACTTTTTTTATAGGATAAGGGTGAAAAACGAGCACACAGTCCAGCTGATGGTAAGTGGATGCTGCGACCCATAGACATCTACATCTATCCTCTGTTATAGATCAAAATGCAGATGCGTTTTCACCCGTGAGGACTAGGATGGAATGCCTTATTTCCAGTAAAAAGGGCCTCCGGCCACCTGCACTCACCAAGCGAAACGCAGAGGTAAACCTCTACTTCACGCTGGTATTCTGTGAGGTCGTGGTACCACCCCGGTTCGAGCCGGCCCATCCATGCGACAGCAAAAGCTGCCGCCTGGCTCTACCACTGTAAAACACTAGAAGTTAGAACCAATAAGTTAATATTCCGAGGTTTTCCCACGATGTTTTCCTTTGCCACCAAATACGTGGTAAATCAGCACTTACAATTGCAATAAGCAATTCCATTGGTGAAGCCGGAAATCGAACCCGAGTTCTACACGAACTGTATAATTTACAGCGAGCGCTTAGTCCTACCACAGCTCTATGTAAGTATTTACATAAGTCTGTTGATTCAATGGAAACATTTACCCTTTCTCAATTAGCTAAAACATGTCTGTGTTTTTATACTTTTGATATAAAATGATGTCCGCTTTTATTTTGCAATCGAATCCCTCATCAATATTCATCGTTGTCAGACTGCGGCGAATTTATTAGGATGAGGCCTATCATAAAGCCATCTTCGTCGAGGGAGGGTAGGTGTAATTTATGCTCACTCCTGCTTTATTTTATGTAGGGAATCATGTTAACATGCGAAAAACCTTTCAAACTTACTCCGGAAATTTTTGTAAGCCGATTTTTCGTCCCGCGGGTTTTAAGACAAAACACGATTTATAAATTTTTGCATAGGGCCTTATGCTTAAATTTGATATTACAGGAAACTCCACTGCAATTCCTGTTACTGACACTGCAGAAATAGTTTATTGTAAGCACGTGCTCGGTGGAAAATGGAAAACATCACAAAGAAACCAGAATTCAATAAACTTTAAAAACTATCCAGAGAATTTACGCCTAGAGTCTATTCGAGGACTGTTATGAAAGAAGAAAGAAAGTTTTATCGTGAAAAAAGCAATCAATTGAAAGCGCGTGATTTCGCCGCGTAGTGGCGACTAAACGAAATCCACTACCTCAACATATTCCGTGGGTGTCGATGATGATGATGTTGTACATCATCTGGACGCTTGGTGGCCCACGAATGTGTGATTTACTAGGAGTTTTCTTTTTCACAGGACTTCTTTGTGGAATCGTTTACCATCGTGATTTTTTCGGACAGATAAGACCTTCAAGAAACGAGTTTATTCCTTTTTAAAAGACCGGCAATGTACCTGCAATTCCCCCGGTATTGCATTAGTTCTTAGGCGGCGGTGAAGACTTCCATCAGGTGAGACGCATGCTTGTTTCCCCCTCTTTTATAAAAAAAAAATATCAAGCGTTCAAGTATTTTATAAGCAGGCAGCCCCCTCTTCTATATAAAAATAGGCGATAGAGGAAATAAAATAAAAGATGGGCAGAAACGTTTAAGAAACTGCGATTGCTAGCACACATGCCAAGCGTGGCAACTGTGGTGAAATCTGCCGCTACGAGCTAGCTGTGGACTTTTGATTGGCTATAATTAATTAATTAATGAATGATGTACGTAAACCCCTTTCTATGAAATTAATTTTGGAACATCTCACTCAGCTGTTGATATTTTTTTATTAATATTTTTGGCTTAGATGCTTGTCCTTTAAGCCATGGCTTCATTTCATTCGGGATCGGGAGATTTTTATATATTTTCAGTACCAAGTGATAATAATCCTTTATATTGCACTGCTTCACAATATGTTAATGCGTCACATTGTGTAGTTTTTGGGAGATTTTGTCAGCAACCTGAGCCGGCATACAGTTGGTGATTGTATCTCAAGGCGTCCAAACAGACAGACACCTTATCTTGAGATTCACATCACCATCGGAGCACACACTAGCAAAATGGCACCACTTTTACGTATCAAAATCCACTTCAAACCGTAAACAATAATACAGGAGCAGGAATCCTTCGCTGGTCAAGTTCTCGCCAAACTCAGCTATTGATTAGGTGATGCACACGATACCATCGTCTCTTCTGTATAAATTTTTGTGATCTACCTGTTATAGGAAAAATATAATATTGTTTTTTTTTTATTCTGTATTCTCTATTGTGCACACTATAAGATGATAACAATTTCAAATATTTAAATAAGATTACAAAGGCGAGCTTAACCCTAATAAGAGGTTTCTGTCAGCAAATTCTTTTGGATAAAGAAATATGAAGCAAGTAGGTAGCAGAGGTAGCAGCGTGCGTACTTAATAATGAACATAATCACTAGTTAATAGAAATTGGATACAAATTATATCGGGTTTTTCAACAAGAACTTTGTTTTTCAATTGGGGCAACACCAAAAACTTGACAGTTTTGACATTTAGTTTTTTGACCTATTCGTAGTAGATGCTTTGGCAATTGCTACAATGAATTCAATTTCGCTCGAAAATCGCATTAAAATAATTAAAGTCCACTATGAAAATGGTGGTTCTGTTAAAGTTACGTTTCGTAAAATTCGTGATATTTTCGGATAACATAATCATCCTTCTGAAACCGCTATTAAGAATTTGGTCGCTAAATTTGAATCGACAGGCTCGGTACAAAACGCGCCAACACCAACGCGTGTTCGACCGGGTCGTTTAACAGAAAACATCGCAGCTGTGAGCCACAGTGTTGAAGAAGATCCAAATTTGTCAATTCCTCGACGTTCTCAACAATTGGGGTTATCCAAAACCACCACATGTCGAATTTTGCGTAAGGATTTGGCTTTGAAGCCTTACAAGGTTCAGCTGGTGCAGGAATTGAAGCTGACCGACCATTCACATCGCCGTAGATTCGCTCAATTCATTCAGGAACAGCCCGCTGGTTTTTCTGAAAAAATCATTTTTTCAGACGAAGCCCATTTTCACTTGTCAGGGTACGTCAACAAGCAAAATTGCCGCATTTGGGCTTCTGAAAATCCTAAAGCGATTATTGAGAAGCCTTTGCATACTCAACGTGTCACTGTATGGTGCGCTATGTGGTCTGGAGGCGTGATTGGGCCGTTTTTTTTTCGAAGATGAGGCTGGAAATGCGGTAACGGTCAATGGATCACGCTATCGCGAGATGTTAACATCTCAATTTTGGCCTATTATTGATGACATCGATATCACAAACATGTGGTTTCAACAGGACGGTGCCACATGTCACACAGCCAACGAAACGATCAATTTATTGCAAACCAAATTTCCCGATCGCATAATTTCACAAAATTCAGCTGTTAAATGGCCAGCCAGATCGTGTGATTTAACACCACTGGATTATTTTTTGTAGGGCTATGTTAAGGACAGAGTCTATACGGAGCCAATCGAATCGATCGCGGCCTTAAAACTCAAAATCCGTGACGTGATTAACGAAATAGACCCGCCATTTTGCCAATAAGTGATTAAAAACTTTGATGAAAGAATCGACATCTGTCAGCGTGGTCGTGGTGGACATTTGCCAGATATCATTTTTCCTTCATAATTGCCAAACTTTTCTCTTCGTAATACAATAAAAATTTGAATCATCTTCATCTAAACTCTTTGTTTTATTTTGTTTTAGAAAACAAAGTTCTTGTTGAAAAACCCTTTATTTAACAATTTACATCTGTGTTTATATTTCTATTTCTATTAATAATCCATATTATATAAATAAAGATAACATATAATATGTCTCTTTCTGTTTGTGTTGCTTTTAGTTTGTTTTTCCACTTCGTATATTATGTTATTAAAGTTATATAATTAAGTTTCTAACTAATTTTGTGAACGCCATTGGCGGTTGACTCTATGCTTCTGTAGTTTTGGAAACTAATTTTAAAGTTATATTATATTTCGATGATAATAATTTATTTTTTATTGCAATAATTTAAATTATGTTCAAATGTCGACCTTTCTTCATGGGGGTATATAGTCATAGTTGCTATGCCTCGCGAGCGGGTTGGCAACTTCAGTTTTTTTATTAAGAATTTGCTGTTATCAGGAAGATGCTGCTGCCCATTTCATGACTTGTTTCTCTCTTGAAGTAAATGGATGCAGGAGACTATGTCATTCCTTAGGGGAGGTCTATCTTCAGCAGTAGGCTTATGATGGGCTGTAATGATGATGATGATGATGATGATAAATGTCGATCTTCCATAGAAAGTAATCCCAAAATGTTTTGTTTTTTTCATAACCGTTTTGTGATTTTATTTTTCACTATCAGCCTCTAATATTCCATTGCTGGATATGGGCTTTCCCTATTCCTATCCCTGTACCTATATGCTGTATATGGGAAAATCCAGCACGAAACCCACAATGATTATATTTAACAAATTTTAATTTTGTAATTTTTTTATATAGATATTATATAGATAAGAAAAGGATATATAGGATATATAGGAAGAAAGGTTCTCGAGTGGTAGCCTCGTACCGGCAGGCAAAGTGTAGGGCGTTCCCTCACTAGATGGAGTGACGACCTGGTAAGATATGCAGGAAGTCGATGGATGCAGGTGGCTCAGGACCGTGCTTTGTGGCATTCTTTGGGGGAGGCCTATGTTCAGCAGTGAACTTGTGAAGGGCTGTAATGATGATGATGATGATGATATAGATAATATCTCAGCTATCCCTACGTTATAGTTATATATATCGGCTGCTCCGACCACGTCATTTTATTAGCATTTATGCAAAACCCGATTGTGCCAGTACGCTTATAATCAGAAATTATATTCATTTGTGCAAATGCAGGATTACAGTGACACAAACATTTGCAACCGAGTTGAGGCATACATAACGTTGGTGTAGCTGACACGATCATTTGCATACGTAATCAATTGGCTCGCTTTATTGGCGAATGGGATTGTTTGGGTTGTTTGTTATGGTTTATTATTCATTGTTTTATCGTCTTTCGATAAAAATTATAAGTAGTTCTTATCTAAGGAATATCGAAAAAAATTAAAGTTGGTAAAATTACTTCGCCATGTGTCTTACCTAGTTTGAAGAGCACCTCTCGCTCTCCCTCAATTGCGAGCACAGTCCCCGTCACCAATTATATCTGCACCACTACTCCCAACACCACTAAACTAGGAAAGACACACCACCGTCGATAATACGACACGTGTTTCGCCTCTACACGAGGCATCCTCAGGTGAAGTAGACTCTGCGGTGGCTGAGCCATGGATTGAATTTTCGCAAAGTAATTCATTCTATTAATTGAACATTAGAAAGGTAAAAAGAGCACATCTTCATCTATTATTCATTTAACATACATCCAATTCTCTAAGTGTTTGAAACTCGTTATTGGTACTTTTAGTATAATTTATATTTTTAATCTTTAAAATTAACACCAAACCTATTAAGCCAGTGGATACTGTGGGTCATAGTCATCTCAAGTTATCCATAATTAAGAATAAAAATACCAATGTGTTGGTCAACCCTGAGGACTAAGGTGTCTAAGACTAAGGCCTCGGTACAAATAATAATATAAAACTTTTAGATATTTTAAAAAACACGCATTAAGATCAGGTTACTAGGATAAAGTTATTAAATTTTGTATTGCCGTCGGTTCTTGATACGAGTGCAAATTTTCAAGTCAGACGACCGTTAAAATTACATTAAAAGATTCCATTACATAGATATATAGATAGATAGATACACGCAAAGCTTAGAAAAGTATGTTAAAAAGAACCTTTTTTTTTTACATGGGGAAATGCCTACGCATACCCGCCTCGCGGGGGCAAGGACGGGTTATGTCGAACTCGCACCGACTAAAACCCCATGGTGTTCCACCCTAGTCGCATATTGGCAGGGCCACGGGAACGCTTTCGCACACTTCCGCGGCCTCACCTGCGCTGGCCGCCCCATGGCGGCCCCTCCTCGGGAGAGGAACACTCCTCCCCCATCTCCTTCTCCGGTAAGGCGCACCAGAACACATGGCGCGCCCTCCTCCTCGGCCTCCAATTTCATATGCGCAACGGACGCCCCCGTGTCCGATGCGCGAAGGCCATAGGGCCAGGAAAAACTAGCACTCAGAAGCACCAGCCTTCCCGACCCCAGCGGTGGATCTGGTCTATGGCTCCGCCGCCAACCAAGATTCGGCTGCGGAGGGTAGGGAGAGCGGCGCCTCGCAATACCGACACTCCTCTCCCTCCGCAGCCCCACCACCACCGCATCAACGGTGCGGCCCCGTTTGAGTCGCGGAGGATAGGGCGAGTGGCGCATCGCCATACCAACACTCCTCTTCCTCCGCGACTTCACCCCGGCTGCAGAGGTAGGGGTGGGGAGGACACCCCTCTCGCAGCAGCCCACCGACACACATCCGAAGTGGGCTCGTCAAGCCCACTCGGAGTGGCTACCTCGGGCCGGCCCTACACCACGGGCCAGCCAAGGGGTTCCTCCTTGTTCACCGTGGGTGACCAAGCCACGGCTACTAAGCCCCCCCACCACGACAAGGCGGGAACCCGTTCGGGGGGATGTTAAAAAGAACCTGCGGTAATCGTTTTTGACCATTATTAATGATATATAATAATTTCACCTGTACCACTAGATAAAATACTGTAAGCATAAATTAAATATGACGTATATATGTTTTAACGTGGTAGAGCCATGCAGCTATATTAATAGTATAATTGTAGCACGAATGGGTCGGCTCGACCGGGGAAGGATCACACTTTCACAGAAATAAGCGTAAATAGCAGCTTAACGCTGTTGTGTTTCGTATGGTGAGTGTAGAGAACCGGAGACCATTTTTACTGGAACAAGGCATTCCATCTTAGTCCTCACAGATGAGAACGCATCTGCATACGTAAGCGAGGACAGATGTAGATGTCTATGGGCCACAGTAACCACTTACCATCAGGTGAACTGTGTGCTCGTTTGTCACCCTTATCCTAAAACAAAATTGCTAATTGAAGACCAGTGCACTCGAATTCTTTATTTACAAGATTATTATTATAATAAAGTAGGAAAAAATTAATTTGCCTACATTCGCTCAATAATATAAAATGATGTGTCTTACCTCTTTTTTAAGAGCACCTCCCGCCCTCCCTCAACTGTGTGCACTATCGCTGTCACTACCACTAATCACCTTATTCTACACCTCACTTGTTTGTTGTCGGTGGTGTGTTATTCCTAGTGTAGTGGTGTTGGGAGTAGTTGTGCTGGGGTTAGTGGTGAGGGGGATAGTGAGAGCGGGAGATGCTCTTCAAACTAGATAAGACATATAATTTTATATTATTGAGCAGATGTTGGCAAAGTAATTTTTACCAACTTTAGTATAATAGATTTCCGCAAAGTAACGTCTGATTCAATTAATTATAACTATAATCTTAATTATGGTTCAAAACGACACTCCTTATTTTCAATTTTTTTTTCAATTTAGTTTATTTCTTTTCATTATTATATTAAATTTGCAATCCACACCGTTAAATTTCTTGTTACTGAATGTATTTTATCATTATTTAGAAAATGAATTTCTCGAATCATAGAATCAAAAATCAAATAACAATAAAAGCCAAAATCTGACCGCGATTTTCACAATTTGAACCAATCGCAGCATTTTTAACTTCGTTTCCTCAGATCGCTGAACCGGAGAACAGAAATGTTGAGCAAACGTTGATTTACTGCATCGACAGCGTTTAGTAGACCGCTTGCGAAAGCAGTTGTACAAGTAATTAAACTTATTTGTTCGGTATTCTGATTTTTTTTAAGAATGTTTTTTGTAATATTAATAGGTGAATTCTTACAACAGTATGTTTGGCTCCGTGGCGCAGTGGCTTAGCAGTTAGTTGCACCACTATTTTTTTTAATTAAAACTAATTGCCGTGGCTTCTAGTCCCGCATGGAACAAGTATATTTATTTATTTATTTATTCTTTATTGCACCAAATATTTGTACAAAAGGCGAGCTTAATGCTATATGGCATTCTCTACCAGCTAAATATATATTATGTATGGCCTACAAATAATATCAGGTGGTCTGTGTGCTCTTTTGTCACCTTTATTCTATAAAAAACCATCTTTATTTAAATATGGTTTCTATGCAGATGCAATATTTTTTTTGTAACGTTACCTTTACACTAAGATTTTCTGCGGTATCGTGGTGGCAATTTACATACATAAATTTCACAAGGACAAACATCCAGACCCGGAACAATTATTTCTAGGCCATACAAATAACAGTTACGTGCGGGATTCGAACCCGAGCCCTTAGCGCTGCAACTCATTGCTAAGTCACTGCGCCACGGAGCCGTCAAACTGTATAATTATTCAAGTTATTAGTTTTAGATTTTTTTATATTATAGTTTTTTAAGTGTATTAAATATAATTAAATGTTAAATCAATACAAATAAATAAACTTGAAGTGTATGTTTGTAATGTCAAAATTACGGCTTTTTACAAAATGCATATGAAAGTATATACGGTACTAATAACAAAAATACAATGTTTAAAGTTTTTGTCTGTCTGTCTGTCTGTCCCTCTGCCTGTCTGTCTGTTTGTTCCGGCTAATCTCTGAAACGGCTGGACCGATTTTGACGGGATATTCACTGACAGATAGCTGATGTCACAAGGAGTAACTTAGGCTACTTTTATTTTAGAAAAACAATTAGGGTTTCGCGCAAAAAAATTAAAACCCCAAATAACACGCGGGCGAAGTCGCGGGGAACAGCTAGTATTAAATAGATTTCAATCGATTTCAAAAAGAGGATATAAATACAACTGTATTATATCTTATGTATGGACGCAACTTCGTGGTTAGATAACCTATTTAGTTGATGTTTTATTTACCAACTGTATATATTTTCGGGCTGAAATCGGTTTATAGTATCCTGTTACTCTTAACAACTCCATAAAATTTGAATCTACGGAACACTATTTCTTTTAATATTTATTCATAATTCATAATTCATTTATTGCATGTGACAAAGTATAAAGTTGTTACAATATATCTAAAGAGCATGTGACAACCCTGTATGGGCGTAGCATATTTTACGGATTTTAATTGTCAATTAATATAAAATCAAATTAAGTTACAGTTTTCAAGGTACGTAATCTATACATTATTATTAATTAATTTATTAAATATCAAACTAAATAATACTAAATAAAACCAATCAAACTAATTAAAATTAAATGTCAATAAATATTTCATCTCAACTATTGATCATTTTACTTCATGCAAATAAGATTTAAAAATTTGGTGAAAATATTGTTAATGTCATTTAAGTAAATAGAAATAATAAATTTTGTCAATACAATTTAAATTCATAATTTATCAATAAAATATTCATTCAAATTATAATAGCTTTTTACAATAAGCATTTTCTTAAGTGCTATTTCAAATTTACGACACTGGAGGGCATTTATATTATTAGGTAATTGGTTGTAAACTCTTATAGCCATGTAGTAGGGACCATTTTTATTTCGAAAAACAGGCACGAATACACATGATATGTACATAACATTGATCCGCTTATTACGTACTAAAGTTATAACAAACTTTTTGTTTGTGAAAACCATGACAATGCCGGCAAACATAGAAAAAGTTGAAAGCATATTAATCTTGTTCATGACAGGCGCTGCGAAATTTGTTGAAGTAGAATAGAGATGAGGATAATAACGTAAAATAACAGCCTATAAATGTGTTTATAAGCTTTTATTTAACTTGTAATGTATGTTTGTGAGGCTCGAATCTTGCAACTGAATTTTAAAGCAGTTATGCTCAACCGATTGAACTGAAAGCTTGCATACATTTTTTTATATTATTCTCAGCCAGCGCTTAACTACAATCCCACCTGATGGTAAGCGGTGATGTAGCCTAAGATGGTGAAGCGCACTAACTTAACAAAAGCCTATTCACTCTTGCCTTGAAGACACCCACATTATGTTATTATTATTATGTTTAGTTTCGGTGACAATGCATGGTTAGCTAAGTGACGTCATACTAAATCCAATATGGCGGACGGCCCAAGATCGCAGTCTAGTATAGAATAGAATAGAATAGAATAATTTTTATTCAATATTGATTATTACATAATACTTATTGAAAGTCATTTTTTATTTACCACTGGTTCGGAAAATACCTCAGTCCTGGGAAGAACCAGCAAGAAACCCAGCGGGACTTTTTTTTAATACATAATTTCACTTAACAATAATTTTGTTTATACAATTTTTAAATGATTTTTCATAGAACCAGCATGGTGGCGATCACCCTATTATTTTTTTAAGGATTCTCATGATATGGTTATCAAATGAAAGTGATTTGCTGAGAAGAATACGAAAATAAAATAACGTCACTCTAAATCCAACCAACAGATAGCTTTTACATCGGAACATTGAAAGCGCGATTTAGGCTTCGATGTATTTTCGCTTTTGGCGCGTCGACAACGCCGCCACAATATTCACCTGCTAAAGTAAGTAAAATCGAACCCCGGCCAGTGCCCGTAATACCTGTAGTGGTACTAATTCACTCGACGATTGGGGAAAGCGCGATAATGTTTTATACCTAAACATCGTACTACAAGAAGGCTTTAAGCTTAAAATGCTAGTATTATTTCAGATGTCATGACAGCTCTTGTTGCGACGTATTACTAAGGCTACATTTTGGAGTGAGTACAAAAATTCCTTACCCCTTCCTCCAACGGTCGTGGAACGAAGAGATTTCGTTCATTCATTGTTGATGTTTCGCGAATTCAAACGAAAATATTCAGACAAAGATCGGAATTCTCTGCTGCTGTCAGTTTTACTAGACAGAAACGACATTCAGCTCTTTTTTCTTAATTAATATTCACCATTTTAAGAGGGACGAGAAGGAAAAAGAGTGAAAGGGCATTCATGAACCCGAGGCGTGAGTGTTGTACAAGTTAGATAACGGTAAAAATAATTGAAAATGAAATAACTTTGGACAAACAAATAATGAAGAGCCGTGGTAGCTCAGATGGTTAGCGCTCGCTGTAAGTTTCACAGTACGCGAGCAACCCGGGTTTGATACCCGCCGGCACCAATGAAATTGTTAATTGCAATTTTAAGTGCTGATTTACCACGTGCTCGGCGGTTAAGTAAAACATCGTGAGGAAACCTGCGTGTCTAAGAAATAAGAAAAAATTGTTTCGAAGGCATGTGAAGTTCGCCAACACGCATTGGGGCAGCGCGGCGTACATTTCATTGCCTTAAAACCCTCTCAGAAATAGGCACAGGCCCAGCAGTGGGACGTATATAGGCTGTAACTTTACTTTTTACTTTAAACAAAATATAAGTCTTGCGTTGAAAAAAAAGTGATTATTATAAGTTAAAAGTTAACTCAATAGCCTGTAAATCTCCCACAACTAAACACAGGCCTCATTATACTTCTAGGAGTGTGGTTAAGGCAAGGAAGTGCCCGCCACGCTGCCCGAATCCTGCTAAATACATTGCATCGAAGACTTCACATTTGTTCGAAATATTTTTTATCTCTCCGCCTTGTTTCCTTCGCCGCCGAACGAGTGGTAAATCAACACTTAAAATGGCAATTGACAATTTCATTGGTGCCGACGAGAACGAACCCGGGCTGATCGAGTACTGTGAAATTAACGTGGAGTGCTTGGCCTGTAAGCTAGCACAGCTCTCTATATATTATAAGTTAATTAGATTAATACATAAACACTCACGTCTGTCACACATAGGGGTACGCAATGATTATGGGCTTTCATTTGGCATGCCCCTGACACATCTCTCCCGCCTCCTCACTTCCATATATCTATATACCTATACAAGCTCGTCAGTTAATGATATTTTAGTTACTTACTTATCTTCACGCATAATCCCTGACGGGGTAGCCAGATAGAACAGATCGCCACGTGTCACGATCCTTACATACCTCTTTCGCTTCTTTCAGATTCATTACCTTCTTCTTACATGCACGTATAGGTATCCGAGTACTCTTGACCCTCCCCTCTTCGAGCAATTTGCTCACATGGTCTTCGAAAGTTAGTTTAGGTCTACCTCGACACCTTTTAATATTAACTTTCGCGCTATATATTTTCTTCACCATTCGGTCTTCACTCATTCGCTCAACGTACCCAAACCATCGAAGCACGCCCTTATCAATTTTTGTGATAAGGTCATCTTTCAAACCTGCCATATTGTGAATCTCTTCGTTTCGCTTTCGATCGGCCATGGCAACGCCGCACATTTTACGAAGAGATCGCATCTCCACTGCATTCAACTTACTTTTATGCTCCTTCTGGCATACCCAGATTTCGCTGCCATATAACAAAGTCGGTACCAACACTGCGTTATGTATTGTAAGGCGTGCACTCTTCACTACGCCTTGGCTTTTGACTAACGCAGTCAGGGCACCATTGACTTTGTTCCTGGCAGCGACACGCCTGTCCACATCTAAATCACATCTTCCATCCCGGCTAAAAGCACTCCCCAAGTATACAATTTCATTTACCTGTTCTAGACATTCCTGATTTAGCCATATTTCACACTTCGTTCTCTCTTCGTCCCTTTCAAATACCAGAACCTTAGTTTTATTAGCATTCAAACGGAGACCTTTAATTTCACATTCCTCTTTCATACACGTGACTAATGCCTGCAGTTCTGCCTCTGATGGTGCAATAAGCACTGCATCATCAGCATACAGCAGACAATTTACATTAATGTCACTCAATTTCACACCCAAACAGCTTCTGTAAACAGCTTGTATCTTTCAGCTTCTGTAAACAGCTGTCGAGATACAGTATGAACAGCCAGGAAGACATGACACAACTCTGTTTTACGCCCGTTTGGACGCCAAACAAGGGTGACAGGTCATGCCCTACCCGCACACAGGCTTTACAGTCACAGAAAAGTGACTGCACAGCCCTTTGCAATCGACCATCCACACCACACCCCGGCAACAGTTCCCACATTTTCTTCCTTACAACCTTATCAAATGCTTTCTCAAGATCCACAAAAGCACAGAAAATCTTCTGGTTAGCAGCCAGAAGCTTTTCCGTGATCATGCGGAGAGAAAACATTTAATCCGTTCATCCTCTTCCAGGTCTAAATCCGCATTGTGTCTCCCATAGAAATCTTTCCGATTTCTCTTGCATCCTACGTGTCAAAACCTTCGAGTAAACTTTACTTGCTAAACTGGTCAAGCTGATCGCCCGATAGCACCCGCAGTCAAAATGTGAACCTTTACCTTTATATAAAGGTACAATGACTGCGGATCGCCAATCATCCGGGACATCCCCCGTCCGCCAGCACAAATTGCACAGCAGATGAAAGTTGTCCCACACGCGAGGCCCACCATACTTGACCATTTCAGCAGTAACTCTGTCTAGTCCCGTAGCCTTACCACATTTCAAACTTCGAATCGCACATTCAATCTCTTTCATACTGATGACCTCAGTGTCATCGAGGTCCGGGTCTGGCATACCAGTCACGGCGTCATCCCCGGATCTCTCACTAAGGTCATCACACGCATACATTTCTCTATAAAATTCGCTCCATCGCTGCATGACGTCCGATTTTTCTGAGAGGACGTCATTGGATCTCGAAAGCACTTTGTTCATTCTTAAGGCCGTCGCACCACTTCGGGTCCTTCCAACCTCTTTCCAAAAGAGTTTGGAGTTCTCCTTAAAGTTGTGCGACAACCTTTCGTCCGCTTCCATTCTACACCTTTCACATTTCACATTCGCACTTCCTCAATCAATGCTTTCGTGTGAACTTTCTGCAGCTTATATCTTTCTTTCATCTTCTCTCTCATATCCTTATCATTACTAGAGGCCAAGTAGTCTAACCATGCTTTCTTCTTCTTCTTTACAGCTTCTTTCACTTCATCATTCCACCATGCATCTCTTCTTTTACTACTGCCTCTTTTAATCGTTCCACACACTTCTTCCGCTGCACTTACCATTCCATCCCTAAGGTTCTGCCATGTTCTTTCCACACATTCTTTTCTGGCATCGATGGTGTCAAGCTTTTCGGCTACCTTCGCATGATATTTGTCCCTAGTATCTGCTTCCTGAAGCTTCCAGCTTCGGATGCGACAGACCGACTGTGGTTCTGTTACTGCCGTCCGGTAGCGCCAACCCGCGAACAGACCCCTAAATCTAGTAATCACTAGATAGTGATCCGTTCCTTGGTCAGTACCCCTGAACACTCGCGTATCTATCACCTGTTTTCGTAGTCGGTCATCCACCAGGAACAAATCGATCATATTTCTCTCTTTCTTTCTTTCTCTAGTATACATATGGATTTTCTTGTGATTAAACATAGTGTTTTTCACAAGAAGACCTTTTTCCTTGCATACAGCCAGTATAAGCTTGCCAGCATCATTAACCCTTTTATCGCCAAAATTTCCAAGCACCGACTCGTACCCTGGTTGAGCGGTACCAACCCATCCATTAAAATCACCACATACAACAATTCTTTCGTTTCCCCTAACCAAATCTAGAACTTTTCTTACATTCTCCCATAACTCTTCCAGCTCAGCCCTGGACGACGAAACTACCGGCGCATAAACAGCCAAAAGGAATAACTTCGTCAGTCCCAATTTAAAGCGAACCCAGAGAAGTCTTGAGTTCACAACCTTATATTCAGTCATAACATCAACCAACCGAGACGACAGCAGCCCCCTACTCCCTGGCAGGCGCTCTCGCTCTCCGGGACTCTGGACCATAGAGCTAACGCCCCGCCAGGGAGCTCCTCAGTACCACTGCCCTTCCGTTTGGTCTCTGACATACACATGTCATCTAATTCTCTTTCTTTCATTATTTCGATCAACTCATTCGTCTTATCTCTCATGCCTCCTCTAACATTTCACGTGCCAACTCTGTACTCTGTCCTCCACCTTCCACCGTGTCGGGCTGTACGTGACGGGTGGCGGTCCCCATCGCCGTTTTGCGCGCTGCATTCCACACCAACGGGGACGAGCTGGTGTGCGTCGCCTTGGGGGGACGCCCTAATCCTCGTTGGTATGGGTGCGCAGCTGTGTAGAATTTCAGCCCTGAAAAGGGCTGGCAGGGGTCGCGACGAGCACGCTTTTACATTGATCCAATAATGATTCAATAATGATATTTTAATTTACAATAATAAAAAAAAAACTAGAACCTTAATTATCATAGAATAGAATAGAATTGAATAGAATAGAATAATTTTTTATTCAATATAGATCACATTTGTAATACTTATTGAAAGTCATTTTTTACTTTACCACTGGTTCGAAAAAAAAAACCTCTGTCCTGGGAAGAACCAGCAAGAAACCCAGCGGGACTTTTTTTTTAAAGCAAATTTTACAATAATGGTTGTACTAACTATATAAGTACAAAATTTATTTTAGAAACAGCTTGGAAGCGATCACCTCATTCCCAGGGGTTATTATCAACCATGTATTCATTTATACTATAATAACCCTTTTTATACAGTTTCAACTTAACAAAACATTTAAACTTGCTAATGGAGAGAGCTTGTACACTTTCCGGGACCTTGTTGTAATAGCGTATACATTGCCCCAAGAATGAATTACTGACTCTGTGAAGTCGAGAAACTGATATCACTAGCTTGTGTTTGTTCCTAGTGTTTACAGAATGCACATCACTTTTTTTACTAAAACTACCTTTGTTTTTGTGAACATACATTAAATTTTCGTAAATATACTGAGAGGCCAAAGTTAATATATTTATTTCTTTAAATTTATCTCTAAGAGACTCTCTCAGTTTTAGGTTGTAAATAGCTCTAATGGCCCTCTTCTGTAAAAGAAAAATACTTTCTGAATCAGCCGCATGTCCCCATAGCAAAATCCCATAAGACATTATGCTATGGAAATAACTGAAATAAACTAATCTAGCTGTCTCGACACTAGTGAGACCTCTAATCTTTTTTACAGCATAGGCTGCAGAACTTAGTCTGCTTGCTAGTTTGGATATATGGGGGCCCCACTGAAGCTTATAATCCTACTCACCGCGGTATCGTGGCAAGAACGCTGGCTGCATTTCCCCACTAAATGGCTATACTTAGCCTTTGAGAGAGAAAAGAATCAGCCCTCTTATCACCAGCAGCAACGACCAGCTGCGGATGGAGTTCCTTTAGGAAATTCACCGCACGTGGACCCCACGGACCGATAGTCTCTACAGAAAATGGCACAAATATGTAGTCATCCCTCAGAGACTCATATTTGCGCCACTTACTCAGTTCGGCTGCCTCTGATGCCGCCCCGGCTCTAAACGAGGTACCCTTGAGATGAGAGTAGTAGTAGTAGTAGCATCCCACACTAGGGATTTACCTCTCTCCCTAGGGACCAATGTCATACCGTCGGGTCTCCTGCCATCGTCTCTAAATATTCCACAAGGCTCTAAAACGGAGGGAACATTTATAGAGACTAGAGCCCTTCGGATGTCATCTTTCAAAGTACTGTGTCATGAAATCCTACCAGCGCTTTTCTTACATGAAAGTCCGTGGAGCACTAACTTGTCGACGCTGCTACCACAAGGGCACTGATGGGGTTGACAAATCGCCGGTCAGAAAAAAGGAAAAATTTGTGTCATTAGAGGAATTGCTGATAGAGTTATGAATTTCTACGGTAGGCTGTGAAGCCGATATACTTTTACTATGGCATCGTTTAATATGTATATTAAATTAAAAAAAAAATTTAATTTAGCTAATATTAAATATATCGCCAATTTCGTCGATAAATTTCAGTCTAGGGCGTCCCTTGCCGGCAGCTAATTTCAAGCATTCCTTTCTTAATCCTGTTCACAACATCTTCTTGCCGACCACACTTTGTCTTATCATACACCTTCTCACAATGCTATTCAGAATCTCCCATTATACTCCTTAACGACCGCATTTCTACATCATTTATTCTACTCTCGTGTTTCTTCTATCATGTCCAATTTTGACTACCAAATATGAACAAACACAGCATTGTGAATTTTCATACATGACTTTATTGATACGTTCAGATTTCCCACAATAGAGTGAAGAGCTCCATTTACTCTATTTTATTAGATTAATATAATTACAGATACTTCAGAGTTCACCTCGCGCAAAGAAGTGCAAATACAAGAGTTTATGGAAACTAATAAATGTCGGTTTAACAATCTCGTATTTTTACCCGGTGTAAAATTTCATTACTGGCTATGGAAAGAAGTGTCACGGATACGAGACGTTTGCTATTGCGGCAAATTATCTTTACTTTATGGAAGGTATGTCCAGTACTGAAACATTTATTTATTTATTCTTTATTGCATTCGTTAAAACAAAAGAACACAATGGGCGGACTAACGTAATATATTAGATCATACCTGTGACACTCATAAGAGCATACACCTGATTCATACCGCAACTGCCGTACATAATTCTTCTTCCTTTTTAACATTCGGAACGGAATCGGAACATAGCGGAATCGTTGAAGTCCCGAAGATATTTGCCTTACGTTTAAACAACTTTTTTTTAATGAGGGTTCACTGGGAGAGAAAACAAATGCAATAAAACCGTCTTTTGTAAACTTTGTAATAAAAGTGACACCAATACAACAGTGAATATAAAACAAAATGTAAAATAAAGTTACTTACAGCTGCAGCAACAAGCGCCCCGAGAATGATAAATGCCCGTACCGCCATCTTGTCAGAGATTCGTAGAGTCAGCTTCTGATGTCATATTACTGTTCTATCTCATTTTTCACCTGAAACAAGAATATTTTCTTACTTAATAAAGTCCATCCCGTTAACCTGACACTTAGGTCGAAAATCCGTTCCATATTTCACCCGTGTCAAATTTCAATAATTTATATGAAACTATCGTAGAAAACCAACTTTGGATAGACGGATAAACAAACGGATACTGGCGTGATTTCATTAGTGTACCGTTTTACGAAACTTGCTACTGTTTTAATATCATCAATATATATTAAAGTTACAACCTATATACGTCCAACTGCTGGGCACAGGCCTCCCTTCATTTCTGAGAGGGTTTAGAGCAAGGAAATGTCCACCACGCTACCCCAATGCGTGTTGGCGAACTTCACATGTCTTCGAATTTATTTTTCTTATTTCACAGACATGCAGGTTACCTCCCGATGTTTTCCTTCACCGCCGAGCACGTGGTAAATCAGCACTTAAAATTGCAATTAACAATTTCATTGGTGCCGGCGTGGATCGAACCAGAGTTGATCGAGTACTGTGAAATTTACAGCGAGCGCTAACCATCTGATCTTCCACGGTTCTCTATTATATATATTTATACACACACACACACACACACACACACACACACATATATATATATATATATATATATATATATATATATATATATATATATATAAATTCCCCGTGTAGTGACGGTGTAAGAATATCCACTACCCCATATACTCCCGTGGGTGTCGTACGAGGCAACAGAGGGAAACAAATCAGCAGATGTTCCTAATAACGACTAAAAATAAAAAAAACTGCGGTTGCCAACCCGCTTGTCAAGCGTGGCAGCTATGGCAAATATCCCCCCTATGAGGCAATCTATGGGAGAGGCCTATGTTCAGCAGTGTACTTTAATTTAATAGGCTGTAACGGTAGCGGTTACGGTAAATTAGTAAATTTAAAAACCCCTGGCTGATGACCTTCAAAAGACTAAACAGATTTTCTAAGAACACTTTCGATTACCACAGGCAGACACACAGATACCCCTCTGTCCGGTGGTTAAAAACTGAAGTTATTACGAACTCACATGGTGATGATTGTTACTATTATCACAACCTGACGGTTAGTGACTACTGCATTCAAATCATTCTCATTGATACAGGGTGATCCACGGCTCCGTGCCGCAGTGGCTAAGCAAATAATTGCAGCACTTAGGACCGCGGGTGCGAATCCGCACGGATCTGGATGTTAGCCCTTGTAAAATGTATGTATGTCAACTGCTCCGAACGATACAAGAGAAACTTCTAGTGTGAAGGTAACAATTTTAAACAAAAGAATGAAGAAAAAAATATACTCAGTCGAATTGCTAGAGGAAAAGTAACTGATAACGATATTTTTTTTATTTTTTTTTATAGGATAGGGGTGACAAACGAGCACACAGTACACCTGATGGTAAGTGGTTGCTGCGGCCCATAGACATCTACATCTATCCTCTATTACAAATCAAAATGCAGATGCGTTGTCACCCGTGAGGACTAAGATGGAATGCCTCATTTCCAGTTAAAAGGGCCTCCGGCCACCTGCACTCACCAAGCGAGACGCAGAGGTAATTCTCTACTTCACGCTGGTATTCTGTGAGGTCGTGGTACCACCCCGGTTCGAGCCGACCCATCCGTGCGACAGCAAAAGCCGCCACGTGGCTCTACCACTGTTTTAAATAAAACATTTTTGATGTTTGAAGTCGTGTCAACGATCCCAAGCCAACAAAACACCCTGAATTTTCACGACCTTCTTTCATGTCATCATCCACAATAAATTTAGTTTGATACTCGAAAATTCCATATCATAATAACAGATTCAAAAGTTAAACAAGTTTTTCACATACATTTATTTTTATAGAAATAGAATGAATGACAAACGAGCACACAGTCCACCTGATCGTAAGTGTCGTGGCCCATACACATATATATTTTTCCACCTCTCATGACTAAGATGGAATACCTCGTATCCAGTAACAAGGGTGTTTGGTTTTCTACACTTAACATATAAAATATATCAACATCAAATTGCTATTTTACGCTGGAATTCTATGAGAGCATCGCATTTCCGCGGACGAGCCCATCGTTTCATTCTAAAACCGTAATAATAGTTGCCTCATGGATTCAACACGTATAGATGATTCCCACCGGTAAAAAAAAATTATAAGCGAGGTAGCCTTTTCTATTTCTGAGAGATTGTGAAGTAATTCTGTCGTGTTCTTGCTGACACTGTCCGCAAACCAACCAAAAATTCAGCAGTGGTACAGTAAGTGGTTTAATAACTCAAACTCTCTTAAATAAACAACATCGTCATTATTATCATCATCACCATTACAGTACATCTAAATTCCACTGTTAATCATAGGCGCTCCCACAAGGAATGCCACAAGGCTGTCACTCGAATATCTTTCTTCCCCTTCGGACAATTCTTTGAGCTATATGGTCGGCCCATTGGCATTTTAGCTTACCGAGTTGTTGGGCTATATCGGTTACTCTGGTCCTCGTAACGAAGTCTATCACGCAGAAAACACCAAGCATGGCCCTCTCTGAGCTGAGTCCCTTGGTCGCTGAGCGATCTTGAGCTATCTCATACAGCCAGCTGTTTAGGGACCATATATCAGATCTATATGTTATCACTTTCTACTACAGACCACCTGATGGTAAGTGGATTTGATGCCCGTTATAAATCTACATCTATTCTCGATTAAAATCAAAATGAAGATGCGTTATCATCCTTGGAAACTAAGATGGAATACCTCGTTTCCAATAAAAAGGGTCTCCGGTTCTCTACACTCATCACACGAAACACACACATCATTAAGCTGCTATTTTAAGCCGGCATTTTGTGAGAGCATGGTCCTACCATGGTCAATCTGAATAATTTTTGCTACAATCATAATATAGCTGCAATAAAGTTCTACTACCTTTAAAAAACAAACCGTTATTGAATATTTATTGGTTGAAGGCTTAGATGTTTTGTAGTTTTGTGTGTACAAAAATAAATTTCTTCCTCCGGAACATCTAACAAACGAAACAAATAGAAAATCTCACGAGAACGTCGTCTATTGACATTCGGAACAATATTCACAACAATAACATCGCAGTAAATTATTACAACGGTAAACTTACGCAATGTGTAAGGCTTCCGAAGTAAAGTACGTCACGTTGCCACGTTCATTTCTTACGTTTGTTTCAGGGGTTTCAAATATAAAAAAATACAAAGTGGACATTTTTCAACAATTTAGGCAAGGCTTGTTCTACTAACGGTATAGAAATCGAGAATGAAACGATACGGAGTGGATTCTCCTTTTAATTAATAAATGCCTGTTCTGAATTATTAAAAAAATGTGTAGTTAATTGCATATTTCCAACCACAAATTCCATTACAGCCTATAAGAGTCCAACGCTGAACAAAGGCCTCCAAAATATTTCCTTCTAAGGGAGCTATTTTCCATGGCTGCGACGGTATCCAGAGGGGTCGGCAACTGCAAGTTTTGGAACGAAATTCCTTATCGGACGGTACAAATTTAGGGCTAGGTGAGAAAAAATGCAAGACTTTTCCGTCACGACCCCTTCTAACTTAGTGGTGACGGCCTTGGCGCTTGCCGGCTATAAGGAAGCGAGATGAGATCCATCCATGAGATAATATCCATCTCCCTCGTACTTTTTCGTGTCTTGCCATGAAAGAAATATCATTTTATTTTAAATGACGCTTCATTTTAATAGACGCTAGTATAATTTATTTATTTATTTGTATTTGTTAATCAATAATATAATACATAATGATTTCTTATATTTACGCGAACACTACACATTGAATAAGATTACTTTTATGGATTTTTTGGCATTTAATTAACTTATGTTGCTTATTTTTATTAATTCACGACGTTTCGGGTGCTTTACAGCATCTGTGGTCAAGGGGGACTGAGTTGATTGACGTCCCGATGTCAGAGTTAACCCGGAGTACCTTCAGCTTTTTTAATTATTAATTTTGGTACCATCTACGCAGAATGAACTTTCTGTGTCTTGAAGTCTTGCAGTGGTATGCTTGGGTTTAGTTTTAATTTTATTAATTGCAGGATTCCAAGCAGGTGGTAGTAGCCCTCCCAGCCTCCCCCTCTATTGAAATTAGGATGTTTTTTAATTTCAATTGCCTCACGTATCATCCTTGGCAAGAATCGATATTCTTTCGCGAGTATTTGTGGTTTATCAAATGTAATGTAATGACTGGGGCCGTCTAGGATATGATTACAAACTGTAGACTTCCCGGACGTTGGTGCTTCACGTCAGTTATGTGTTCTTTTACGCGGGTTTTTATTGATCGTTTTGTTTGCCCTATATATGAGAATTAATAAAACGTCGGAAATTAATAAAAATAAGATAAGTTAATTAAACGCGAAAAAATCCGTAAAAGAAGTTTTATGCAAATAATATAATACGTTTATCAATAATAATATACTACGAAAGGAACTTCATTCCAACCGAGTATTCCACGAAAGTTACGCATGTTTTTTGGCTTGTTAACAGGAAGATGCTGCAACCCATCCCCTTCTTTAATTTCCCTCTGTCGCCTCTTAAGACACCCTAGAGATGATATGGCGTAGTGAATATTCTTACGAAGCCACTGCACGCTTGCAAATTTATTTTTAATCCTTGTAATGTATAATCATTATATTAATAACCGTTGGTACGTCTGTTAGTGATCGTGTTACTTCTGAATAACTTCACAGATTAAGGTGAATTCACACAATATTATTATTTATACGTGGAAGAACACTGCAGCTATATTATGGTTGTAGCACGAATGGGTCGGCTCGACCGAGAAAGGACCACGCTCTCGCAGAATACCAGTGTGAAATAGCAGCGAAATGCTGCTGTGTTTCGTTTGGTGAATGTAGAGAACCGGAGACCCTTTTCCTGAAAACGAGCTATTACATATTAGTTCTCAGGGTCAACCAGGGCCGGATTAACCTTAGGCAGAGTAGGCAACTGCCTAGGGGCCCCGCATCGGCTAGGGGCCCCGCGTGCGCACGAAAGTAATGGAAAATGTATCATACAGTGAAAATTCAATTGGAAATTTTTTATCCTCAATAACAATAGTTATTACCGGGTTTTAGCGACGCATGCTGTCAGTTGATGAAATACTTCATACTTTCAGAACAGATCCATCTAGTATCGAGTAGTAAAACTAATAATATGGATGCGTCACGTTAAAAAGTTTTACTCTCCTCTGTGTGCAAAGGGGCCCCGAGAATTGCATTGGCTAAGGGCCCCGACATGGTTAATCCGGCACTGGTAACAACGCAATTGTATTTTGATTTTTAATCAAGGATAAATATATATATGGGCCACATCATCCGCTTACTATCAGGTGGACTGTGTACACGTTTGTCATCGTTATTCTATAAAACAAACACAATATTTTTTATCAATATGACGGTTCAAATCTGTGCAAGGGTCTGATAGATGATATTGTAGTAAAGTTATTAACAAATTTTAATGCTATATGAATTAACATATCTCATATTCATACTATGTTGGTTTGGCGCCAAAAAAGTAACTTACAAAATCTGGACTCGATGCGTAGTGCTGCAATCGAGTAATTAAAAAAAATATTTACACTCTAAAAAGTCCCGAGTAAATTAGAAATGAAACCCGACACTTATCTGAAGGGAAGAACAACATAATATGTCGAGCCAGGTGGTAAATAATAAAATAGTTTGGAAAATCCAAAAGTGCACGCCTCACGAGCGTTTCATTTAATTTTGATGAATAGAAATAAATTGTATTCCTGACTGTAGTGTTATCTACAGGAAAAAAAATAATAATGTTGACCAAAATATATCGATTATACAAAGTATAAAATCGATATAGGCTGCAAGTACATTTGTCCTCTGTCTATCAAGGGCTAAAGAAAAAAATTAAAGCGCCTTTAAATTTTTAATAGCAATAAAACTTGAAATCATTTTATTAACAAACGACGCGTACTAGGCTATTAATATGAAATAGGGAACCAGTTGATGTAATTCTGAAGCTAATAATAAAACCCGATCTCGATACGTCAATTTTTTCGGGAGTTATCGTGACCAAATTATTTTAACAGTGGTAGAGCCAGGCGGCAGCTTTTGCTATAGCATGGATGGGCCGGCTCGAACCGGGGTGGTACCACGACCTCACAGAATACCCGCGTGAAGTAGAGGTTTACCTCTGCGTTTCACTCGGTGAGTGCAGGTGGCCGGAGGCCCTTTTTACTGGAAATGAGGCATTCCATCCTAGTCCTCACGGGTGAAAACGCATCTGCATTTTGATCTGTAACAGAGGATAGATGTAGATGTCTATGGGCCGCAGCAACCACTTACCATCAGGTGGACTGTGTGCTCGTTTTTTACCCTTATCCTATAAAAAAAAATACGAAATCAACATCCGGACGTCCACGTAAAAGTTTTTTCAAAACGTTTTCTTTTATCAAAGTAGGAATATAAAATTACTTCAATTTTATAAAAACGTTTTAAGAAAGGATTATGCGCAAGCACTTAAACACTTTTATGTGTGGTAGAGCCATGCTGCATGTTGTAGCACGGTCGGCTCGACCGGAGAAGGACCACGCTCTCACAGAACACCAGCGTAAAATAGCAGCGTAACACTGATGTGTTTCGTCGTATGGTGAGCGTAGAGTACCGGAGACCCTTTTTACTGGAAAATAGGCATTTCATCTTAGCCCTCATTGGTTTACTGGAAACGGGGCATTTGATCTTAGTCCTCACGGGTGATAACGCATCTGCATTTCAATTCGCAAAGGAGGATAGATGTAGATGTCTATGGGCCACAGCAACCACTTACCATCAGGTGGACTGTGTACTCGTTTGTTACCCTATCTTATAAAAAAAAACAATAGATCTATTACCATTTTCATAACCCGATTGGATGGATATCTGACACCACCGGAAAGAGAGCATTGCGTGTTTTCCTAAGCAAGGGGATAGAATACCGCCCAACTTCTTGACTTCGGGCTACTATACTATGTTCTTTTTTATTTCTTAGGCGCGATCTTTAATTCGATTCCGAGGCCACATCATCAGCAGTCGCATTTACGAGTACTAATCCAATGAGTATCCGGCTCTTTACACCTACCATACGAAACACTGCTCTGTGAGAGCGCGTAGTTCCGAGGTCAAGCCGTAACCATTTATGCTGCAAACATAAAACTTTCTATCAGTTAAACCAATCCTACTTTTACTCTGCTTGCACAATTCGGTTACCCACTTTGAAGATTCGAATGTAAGGTTTGCAACTTAATAATCGAGTATTCTTCCTGGCGGTGTTTCACCCCCGTGCCTCGGGAAGTACGTAAAGCCATAGGTCCTACGTCTGATCACTCTCCGATCGTGTCGGATTACCGTTTCATCGGACTATGATTCTCATAGTCGAATAGTGTCATATAGAAAGTGCACCTGTACGTGCGCGTACACTTAGGTATTATAATCCTATCCAGCTAGACTCCGTTTAGACTGACCGTTGTGACCGAAAACCGTGTGTGGTTTCGAGGAGATTCTTATTCTTCCTATATAATATGCTAAGTAGTCAAGATGTCGCGAATAACATAGTAATGATTGGAATGAATTAGCGAAAGCGTCTAATGTACTTTGCACCGTAATCCTTTTGGAAAAGTTTGGTGGAACTAAGCGAAGTTTCGCAAGTTAGCGGATAGTTCTAGAATATCGGTTCTCGGAAATTAGAAAGTCCATTTTAGCTAACGGCATTCAAGAGTGCGGAAAACGTTAGCATTTTAATGTTCCTCTGAGATTTCGTTAATTTACACAAATATAATATATTATTTTTTATTTATTATAATAAATTTTAATTTAAAACGTTATTATTTCTTCTTTCTTTTATTTATACAAATAAAACCTGGTGGATAACGGTGGTACCGTTTTATTACATACTACACACTATATCTACTACCCCATATCATCCCGTGGGTGGCGTAATGTAACAAATCAGGAGATGGGCAGCAGCGTCTTCCTAAAATGACTATTAATAAAATTAAACTGCTATTGCCAACTTGTTTGCCAAGCGTGATAACTTTGGCAAATATCCCCCCCCCCCCCCCCATCAGACAATCTTTGGGGTAGGTCTATGTTCAGCAATAGACTTAAATAGGCTTTAACGATAACGGTAATCGTGCTCAAAGCCGAATTTCATACACGACAGCCAGCCCCGACGGAGACTACAGGTGTACTCTCTAATCCCCTCACTCTCATAGTCAGATTGGACAGCATTCTGACACGACCGCTGAGAGGTCAGGCGCTGTATCAACGGCTTTACGTCCTTTCCGAGGCACAAGGGTGATATATCTCCAATTTTCTGATTCTGGGCTGCTACTGAGAATTTCTTCTTCTTCTTCTAGGATTCGAACCCGGGACCTCATGAGCAGACTACGGGAACGCTTTTAAACACATCCGTGATCCCTTCAGCGCCGGCCCTATGTTGACCCGATCTCCGTAAAAGACTCTCTCCTTTTCCTTCTCAATTAAGGCGCACCAGAACACAAGACATGCCTTCCAACTTCATCTGCGTAACACACAGGATGTCCCCCCGTCGTCTAAAGGTGTCAAGAAAAGTGCGCACTCGGAAGCACTAGCCTTCCTGACTCCAGTGGCGGATCTGGCGGGAAGAGCAGTGCGTTGCAATAACGTCACCTCCCGCAGCACTAACACCACCGCATCAACAGTGTCGTTCTGCTAGAGTCATGGCGGATAGCGCGACTTACGACTTGTCATACCAACACTCCCCTTCCTCCACGACTCTACCTCGACTACGGTGGTAGGAGAAGAGGACACTCCTCTCGCAGCAGTCCACCAACATACATCTAAAGTGAGCTCGCAATGCCCACACGGAGTGGCCACTTCGGGCCGGCCCTTCCTCTCATACTACATATGTGGGTTCTTCTTAGTGCACCGTGGTTGACAAAGTCACGGCTACAAGTTCCCACGCCAACACAAAGCGGGAACCCGTTTTATAGGCTGCGGCGTTCATTTCCCCCTAGGTGAACTGTGTTCTCGTTGGCTTAGTTAGTCTAATTTAAAAAATGTTACGCCTACAGTAGGATTTTCTCCTATATCGTGGAGGCAGTTTACAAACATATATTGGACGAGGAAAATATCCAGACCCGGAACAATTATTTGTAGGCCATACAAATACTTGTTACGTGCGCGATTCGAACCCGCGACCCCCAGCGCAATAACTCATTGCTAAGCCACTGCGCCACGGAGCCGTTGATAACTTATTTCTCTAGTTTTTTATCATTTTATCTATCACCGTCTCCCTCATAATAGTAGACTTATTAAAAATATATTTGACAAAAGAAATTCGAATAAATAAATTTGTTTCGTTCTATTTTCATTTCAGTTCGTGAAAGAAGTCTAGAGTGCAGTATCAGATTTACGTTGATAATTACTAAACAATTAAAACCGAAAAACGACTATTTGTGTCCATCCATCCGTCCACCCATTTCATGCTATAAAAGTCCACAGCTGAACATAGGCCTCCCTCATAGATTGTTTCATAGAGGGGATGTTGCTATAGTACCACGCTTGGCAAGCGGGTTGTCAACCACTTTTTGGCAACAGTTTTTTTTTAATATTTAAAGCTGTTATCAAGAATATACACGTCTTTGCACGAATTTGTGTATTTGCTTAAAATATTGGTGTTCTAATACATAAATGTATTCAAGAAAAAGTTAATTAACAGCCAGTACTTCATTTTTAGTTTGAATTCCATTAGCTTAATTAAAAACTAAAGTTCTATTCTGTACAATTTGCTTTCATTGCAGTTTAAAATCCTTACATTGGAATTAAAATTGTCCGTTAAATGTTAGTCTCCAGTATGGCGTCATATTATTATAACAGACTGCATTAGTTTTTATCTAGTGACACTAAGCAGTGGTGCGCATCAACATTCCTGGACTTGGGTGCGAATCTTGGGACACATAATAATGCCACAAGTAAAAGTGTTAACGCAGTGACGTTAAATCCATTCATCATGGATCATAATAATAATAAATATTTATTTCGTTTCCATTTACACATGTTTACATACAGGAACAAATATGATTACAATTAAATAAAGTAACGATAAGTCTAACACAAATAACATGCTATCATAAAATTAAAACTAAGTGTAGCTAAATAATAAAGAATTTAGAAAAGAAAAATAGAAAAGTCAAGTTTATAATATTAGCTATCTGCCTGAACTAGGTTGAGTAGGTACCTATGTTTCAGACATCACTTACACAATGAGTTTAATAATCTAGGACACTAGATATTTAAATAATTAAACTATATTATATAATAAATAAAATAACTAAATAACAATTAATTGTTACTTAAAATTAATAAAACTATTTTAGAATTTCTAATAACTTCTCTGTGTCTTTCGTAATTTAATTTATTTAGTAATTCCCTTACACTTTATTACAATTCTTATAACTTAGACTATATATACTTTTAGTGACATGGTCCTAAAAATATGTAAAATCTGTTCACAATCACGTGTTTGGTTTGAGGGTTTACACAAACCAAGTCCATTCCTCTCCTGTCTATGGATTTTAAGTTAAATGGAAGTTCGGTATGCTGTTTTAATATGATGTTCAGGATAAACAACTGACGGACAGTTAGTACACTACATGCCCAGTAAAATTGATGTATAGAAAACATGAATGGACGAAAAGTGGCTACCTTTAGAACTGCTCTCTGAGCACGTACTAATGGGGGCAATATTGTTTTAGAAGCACCACCCCAGGAAGTAATGCCATAAGTGAGTATGGATTGACACAAAGCTAAATAGACCTGTCTTATCAAATTGAAGTCAGCGATGTTACGAAGATATTTAAAAATATATATTAATTTACGAACTCTAGCACAAAGCAAATCGATGTACTTGCGGAAATTTAAATTTGTGTCAAGCGTGATATCCAGATTCTTTTACAGGCTTATTGATGTTACAGGCTTACGATAAGATCTGCATCTTCGTCATTATCGTCATTATTACACCTCTTCACAAGTCCACAGCTGAACCCGGAACCTCGTTATCAGCAATCGTCTTAACGACCATTAGATCAACGAGACAGTCCTCGAAATATTTTGTTTTCAAGACTTGCAGGTTTCCTCACGTTGTTATCCTTCACCAATGAGCACGTGGTAAATTAGTAATTACAAATTTCCTTGGTGCGATGGGGATCGAATCTACGTTGCTAGCGTACAGAGAAATTAACAAAAACACCACTGCGATTATGTAACAATTTTATTGAATATAAAATATTCTATTCTATTCCTTACCTAAAAAATGCAATTTTTTATAGAATATGGGTGAAAAACGTGCACACAGTCTACTCGTTATACATATACATCTACAATTATCCTCGATTAAGAATCAAAGTGCAGATGCATTATCACCCCGGAAGACTAAGATGGAATACCTCGCTTCCGGTAAAAAGGTATCCGGTTCTCTACACTCATCATACGAAACACATGAGCATTAAGCTGCTCTTTTACGCTAGTATTCTGTGGGAGCATGGTCCTTCCCCGGTCGACCCGACCCATTCCTGCTAAAACTAATATAGCTGCAGCGTGGCTCTACTGCCTGCCTGAGGAGGAATGCCTCGTTTCCAGTAAAACGAGTCTCCGGTTCTCTACACTCACCATACGAAACACAACAGTATTATTGCTATTTATCAATTATTCATAGTGCGATCGAAAGCTTTCCATTTGCGAAAGACATTTGATAGCAGCCACTCCAAACGTCATCCTCAATAAAGGTTATAAGTTAAAGTTACAGCCTTATTGTGCTTTATTATATGTCCAGCGGCTGGGCACAAGCCTCCTCTCATTTCTGAGAGGGTTTTAGGGGAAGGAAATGTCCGCCGCGCTGCCCCAATGTGTGTTGGCGAATTTCACACGTCTTAGAAATATTTTTTTTGTCTTATTTCTCAGACGTGCAGGTTTCCTCACGATGTTTTCCTTCACCGCCGAGCACTATAAATAAACGATAAGCAGCATTATTTCTACTCATAATTTATTCATAGTGCGATCGAAAGCTCTCCATTTGCGAAAGATATTTGATAGCAGCCACTCGAAACGTCACCCTCAATAAAGATTAGGTCGTTAAAATACATAACAATGTACTACGAGATAATTATGACACCATTTAAACATTATCTATAAACATGACAATGGTATTAGCGGAGTTACGATAAGATAATATCGACTTAACTTGGTGTACTTAAACCCTAATCTGAATACATAAATAAAATTTTAGTTACTCTCACATCCTATTAAAGTGCCCTGTTGAACATAGGCCTCCCATATACATTGCCTCATAGGGGGACATTTTTGCCAAAGTTGCCAATCTGGGCGAGCGGGTTGGCAACCGCGGTTTTTTATTTTTAATCGTTATTAGGAAGACGCTACCGCCCATATCCTGATTTGTTTGAAAATTTTGAAATAATTGAAATAATTTTTTTTTCTTATTTCTTATACATGCCGGTTTCCTTGCTTGTTTTCCTTCACCGCCGAGCACTTGGTAAATTGGGTTATTCGCGTACTTTAAAATTTACAGCAAGCGCTCACCATCTGAGTAAAAAAGAAATTATATATCTAAAATCTAAAATACACCGCATTAATATTTATAATTTTTGAACGTGGTAGAGCCATGCTGCAGCTATATTAGTAGTATAGTTGTAGCACGAATGAGTCGGCTCGACTGGGGTAGGACTACGCTCTCACAGAATACCAGCGTAAAATAGCAGCTTAACACTGCTGTGTTTCGTATGTTGAGCGTAGAGAACCGGAGACCCTTATTACTGGAAAAGAGGCATTCCATCTTTGTCCTCACGGCTGACAACGCATCTGCATTTTGATTCGCAAATGAGGATAGATGTAGATGTCTATGGGCCACAGCAGCCACTTACCATCAGGTGGACTGTGTGCTCGTTTGTCACCCTATCGTATAAAAATAATAATAATAATAAACCTACCCATTCGAACCACCGGCGGGTCCCTAGTTCAGACTAAGCATATAATGGTCATTTTAATTAAGTCAATTTTACTTTTCTTCTGTATAATATGTTTATATTTTCTTTCAATTAGATTGAAGTCCCGACATTGATTAACGTTCATTACTTCGAAATTTGCGTACATTCTGCTTGGTTTCGTTTTATCTCTGTGCAATTTAGTTTTTCAGTACCTTAAAATTCTGTCACATTTTTTCTTTAACATCTTTCTCTCAGACTTTCTAATTAAATCGGACAACTTGAAACGTCACTCATTCAACGTTAAGTACTACGTTTCTATGAAAATCAAATTGATTGCCTTCGTTTAAACTTTGTAAAATTTAGTGATCAGTACTTTCATCTTGTATCTGTACTTGTCGGTCTTTATTTTATAATTTTTGAATTAAATTAAGGAATTCACAGTTTATATTAATGTGAGATGGCAGTCCTTTTTAATTTTTTGGACCTCTATATTTAAATTACTGAGCAAAAACTAAATAATTTTATAAAAAATAAATACCTGATCGAGAGTAGTCTGAAGAAAGAAAAGAGAATCATAACAATTGACTTGGAAAAATATAACCATCAACATTACAAACTATCAAATGTCCAATGCTCAACATATATCTCCCCATATACTGCCTCATAGAATAGAATAGAATATTTTTTTATTCAATATTGATTATTACATAATACTTATTGAAAGTCATTTTTTATTTAACACTGGTTCGGAAAATACCTCAGTCCTGGGAAGAACCAGCAAGAAACCCAGCGGGTCTTTTTTTCCAACATATTTCACTTAACAATAACTTCGTTTATACAATTTTTAAATGATTTTTCATAGAACCAGCATGGTGGCGATCACCTCATCTATGGCAAATATCCATAGAAAGGATTTTGCCACAGATGCCACGCACGGCAAGCGAGTTGGCAGTCACAGTTTTTTTTAGGAAGATGTTTTTATAGGAAGATGCTGCTGCCTATCTCTTGGTTCAGTATCCCTCTGTTGACTCTTACGATTCCCACGGGATGACATAGGATAGTGAATGTTCTTTAACCGCCACTTTTCAAAATCACAAAGATGACATTAAAATAGTCACAAAGATGACATTAAAATAATCACAAAGATGACATTAAAATAGTCACAAAGATGACATTAAAATAGTCACAAAGACGACTAAACTGCTATTTAAACGATTTTTATGTAAAATGAATAGGCTTATTATTATCTAGGTCATGTTTAGGAAAATATTTTACATATTCGTTACTATTTTATATTATGAAAGGAAAATAAATAATATTAGGCAGTCCTAGCACACGCCGCATTTCGGCTAGTGCCCGCCAATACTTTGAGATTCGACGTAAGTTGATTTTTCTTAAATTGTTACAGAATGTACATAATAAAAGTTGCAGTTGCCAACACGTGTTCCAAGTGTGGCAACTATGGCAAGTGCCTCTCCCTATGGGACAGTCTATGAAGAAGGCCTTATGTTCAGCAAAGGACACGTGCTGGGCTGGAATGAAATTGAAATAATTAGACGACAATATCCTTATAATTTTTTTTTATAGAATAAGGGTGACAAGCGAGCACACAGTCCAACTGATGGTAAGTGGTTGCTGTGGCCCATAGACATCTACATCTTTCTTCGTTTACGAATTAAAATGCAGGTGCGTTGTCAGCCGTAAGGAATAAGATAGAATACCTCTTTTCCAGTAAAAAGGGTCTCCGGTTTCTCTACACTCACCATACAAAACACATCAGTGTTAAACTGCTATTTTACGCTGGTATTCTGTGAGCGCGTTGTACCACCCCGGTCGAGCCGACCCATTCGTGCTACAACTATACTATTAATATAGCTGCAGCATGGCTCTACCACGTCAAGAATAGGTTATTACGTATTCTATTACGTATTAAATGTGAATAATAATACGACAATAATGTTTAATATAACTTATATTTAACTTAGGCATTAATAATGTAATATAATGTATGTAGGTACTCACTAGTTGCAGAATTATTTATGTTACTCCTTTGTCTGTTAACAGTGAAAAAGAACAAATCCTGACAAAATGTGAGACCACCGCATAAGACTGATATCGCCTTTCGCTGGCGTTTCTCTTTAATTCCGTGTGGGGAAAACACTGTTTTTTATTATTAATTAAAGGTAATTGAAAATCAAAAATGATAAATCCTAGTGGTGGTTTCTTTGGTTATTTTCAAAACCGTGTATCGTCGTCATCATTACAGGTCAACTGCTGAACGTAGGTCTCTTTTATAGTTTGCCACAAATCACGGCTCGAGTCACTTACATCCATTGACTAGATCATCGAGTAGCTGTCGCCTAACGTATGTAATATTATATTATTTAATAATATAAACCGCGTGAGTCTTGGTAGCTCAGATGGTTATTGCTCGCTGTACGTTTCACAGTACGCGAGCAACCCGGGTTCGATCACGGCACCAACGAAATTGTGAATTGTAATTTTAAGTGTTGATATAACACGTGTTCGGCGGTGAAGGAAAACATCGTGAGAAATGCATGTCTGAGAAATAAGCAAAAAAATATTTCGACGATATGTGATGTTCGCTAACGCCCAACGCGCATTAGGGCAGCGCGGCGGACACATCCTTGCCCTAAAACACTCTCTTAAATGAGAGACCTGTACCCAGCAGTGGGACGTATATAAGCTGTAACTATAACTACCTTTATTTTCATTCCATTTCCATTTATATTGGATGAATATTCGTTGTCATAATTAAAAATTTTGTACAGCCGACTTCAATATAAGCGACTTCAATATAGGTTATTTAAGAATAACTCAATAACCATTGGTCTGACCTTGATCAAATTCATATAGAACCACGCGAGAACTATCAGCTTTCATATAAAAAAAGAATCATCGAAATGGGTTCGCCCAGTACAAAGTTATGAGGTAACACACATAAAAAAAAAACATACAGTCGAATTGAGTCCCGTCTCCTTTTTGGAATTCGGCAGAAAATATAATGAAATAAATACTTCTTCCCAATTTTTTGAAACGATAATCAAAAGAAATGATTTTCTACAGTTTCAAATTTTATGGAGTTGTAATAATTAAAATTAAGCCTCCAGACATATCAGACTAAAATTATGCCCTCCTGTCCGAATTTTAGTCACAGTAGCCTGTCTCAACGGAGACTATAGCTTACCCCTCTGGGTCTCTGGGTGACGCGTGTGACAGTTTATGTATGTGTGTATTAAATCTTCTTTATATATAAAAAGTACGTGTCACGTTGTTTGTCCGCGATGGACTCCTAAACTACTGAAGCGATTTCAATGAAATTTTTGGTCAATGTGCAGTTTGGTCCAACTTAAAAGATAGGATAGCTGACATCTCAATTTATAGTCGCAATACAATATTATTTTATTGAAAATTATTTCTCTATTATTTGACAGTAACAATTATCTGTTAGCTCCAAACGATTCTGTCAGATGACGATATCTGTTGACTGGATTGAGTAAATATTTAATAGATGGCGCTATGTTAAATATACAAACGTTTAATATAAGCTACAATTTAGTAGTATAACCACCACGTGTTGCTGTAAGTATTCAACAGATAGAACCGATTTCAAAAAAAATTTGCAGACTGTGTGCAGTTTGGTCCAACTTGAGAGATAGGATAGTTTTTATCCCGATAAGTGACCCTCAATTTTTTTTATTGCTAATTTCAGGAGTTTTTTTGGGAAAGCAAATGGTCGTTCGGAAAGGGCAGAACAACGTCTGCCTGGTCAGCTAGTATATTATAAGAAATATTTATTAAGTCACGGCAACCAATTTCAACGGAGCATAGTCACTTGCGCGGGGCAGGATTATAGCGCACGAGTATAATTTGCAAGCACAGGTTCACTCTCTATTTCCTTCCTCTCATAGTTCGATGCAAAGGCAATCCACCACGACCGGAGAGCTAACGGCTTTCGTGTTTTCCGAGGCTCGGAAGTGAAACACCGCCGACTTCTAGACTGTACTGCTATTCAGTGTTTCTTGACAAAAAACCTCAATAACTGATTATTAACTGAACCACTTCGAACCCGGATCCAGACGATCAGCAGGCGTGTTGACAACTACTAACCAACGAGGCTGTCAGAAAATAATGATAAATATAAAGGGAAGATAATCTTTGTATGATAAATACTTTACATAAAGCTCCGATTGTTCATATAAGCACCTATTCCGAGGTTAAGAGGGGATTATCCCTCTAGATATATCTTCGCCCGCTGCCTTTTATATAACTTTGTATTTCTCTTTATAAAGATTTACAGGTCTGGGATCAAAGCGTCAAACTCGGAGTAATTTTATATCGCGAGTTTCGTAAAAACACTTTTAAGGCCGCTCACTTATGTCAGTAAATATACCTGTGGCGGCGCTGTCATCGCGCCACAAGCGAAACACATCGAAGCCTAAATCGCGTTATCAAAGTTCCGAAGTTAAAACAATATATATAGAATTGCTCCGAACTACCACTCGGAGCGTTGGCCGCTCCTCGGGCAGAACACCTTGCCCGGCGGGAGATCTCCCCTTTTCCTTCCACTCGCCACAGTGGTGGCCAACCGACGTGATCTGAACACGCAACCAATAACCTTCGGAAACTACAACTTCAAAACCTTTGTCATCGTCCTCAAATACCCCATTCATTCGCTCCCGAGCAGATATTGTCTGTAGTCTTCACAGCTTCACAGCTTTATAAAGGTTCATCGCAGCACTGGAATAATAATGCTTCCTGTTCCTTCAAGCTACACTCTGCGCTACAGTGTTCGGCACGGCTCTGAGCCTTACAGCTCGCCTCCGCTTCACGGCACTCTCGCAGATTACTTGCCTTCTTCTCGACTCACCGCAGACTTACAAGGCAATCCCTGGCACTTGCTTCGGCTAATCGTTCTCACAGGCATCACTTGCAAGTGCGTAGTACGGCATGCATTACACACCAGCAAATCGTTCGCACCGGCGTCACTTGCCCTTATGCACACAGTACGCATTCCCCACCGGTATTAAGGACTCACAGGCAATCGGACTGCACTATCGAACTCCTGTCTGAGCAGGGGGGTGAAGTGGCGGCGCTGTTATCGCGCCACAAGCGAAACACATCGAAAGCTAAATCGCGCTAACAAAGTTCCGAAATTAAAGCAATATATATAGAATAGCACCGAACTACCACTCGGAGCGTTGGCCGCTCCCCGGGCAGAACACCTTGCCCCGCGGGAGATCTCCCCTTTTCCTTCCACCGGCTACATACCCTTATATATAAATAAATAAACCGTGTAACGGCGGTGAGATATCGACTACTCCATATCGTCCCATAGATATTAAGAAACAGGAGACGGGCGGCAGCGTCTTCCGGTGTTCATTATCTGCAGTGGCCACTTACCATCAGTTATACTTTAGGTAAGTTTCTTATTTCAGTTTTATAAGAATATATAAGTTATGCAGTGCGACGGTATAACTCCGGTGTAAGTCTTGGTTGGTTTCGTTTTAATGTTTGACTGACGCTCCGCCCCGGCTTCGTATGCCTGATTTCTGAACTTCTTTTTAATAACTGGCTTCACGGCTCTGAGTTCTAGCCCTTCTGAGCCTGAAGTTACAATGTATAATTATCCTTCATAGTACACTGCTTCACAATATGTTAATGCGTCACATTGTGCAGCCCTTGGGAGATTTTGATAGCAACTTGAGCCAGCAGACAGCTGACAGTTGGCGATGGTATCTCAAGGCGCCTATGCAGAGAGATACCTTATCTTGAGAATCACATCACCATCAGAGCACTTGTTTCACCGTTTTCACTGATAGTTCACATGCGTAGACATTTAATAAAAAAATCGCACGACTTTTACGTATCCAAATCCACTTCAAACCATTGTTTAAACAATAATACAGGAGCAGCAATCCATCGCCGCTCAAGTTCCCGCCAAAACTCCTTGGTTTCTGAATCTCGACAACACACATAGACTACTACCGGATCCAAATGAATCTATGCCATCTAGAGACCGACAAAAACACAGAGACACACAAAAAAAATCATCACAATCGGTTATCTTTTTGAGTTTTCGCGAGCAACGGACGGCCATTGATATTTATGTACAGAGACTAGCGATGTGCGCCAGCTTCGCACGGGTGATCCGCATCTTGACAATAGCGCTAGCTACTGGGTCCAATTGAGATTCACAATCATTGTGAATCTCAATCATCTAGGGACCCACTTAAATACACAAAAAGAAAATCATCAAAACTGGTCTAGCCATTTTCGACTTTTTGCGCGACTAACGGACAGCAATTAATTTTTATATATAAATAAACGAGTTATAAATGGTATATGGTTTTGTTTTTTTTTATAGAAGAGGGGGCAAACGAGCCTGCAGCTCACCTGTTGGTAAGTGACTACCGCCGCCCATGAACAACCGCAACACCAGGGGAATTTCAGATGCGTTGCCGGCCTTTTAGAAAGATGTAAGCTCTTTTGTTGAAGGTCCCTAAGTCGTATCGGTCCGGAAAAATCGCCGGTGGTAAACAATTGTATGTTGTATTGTCTCAATGCTTCAGTGTAAATTATAAGAAGATGTATTTTAAAATTAATATCTTATGTTAGCTTACAAAACATTATTTTATTCAAAAAAAAATTCGCAGGCGCATAATGCTTCCCACCCGCAAGCGTCCTACTACTCGTAGAATCTAACGATTTAACTTCTGGTCGTAGTTGGAATCAATTATGAAACACATATTAAGATATCTTTCTAGTTCTAATGATATATAGCCACTTTGTTTTAATGTCTATTTCCTCATATTAAAATTGACATAAATTACTACACTAGGAAAGACACACCACTGACGACAGTAGTGGTGTTGGGAGTAGTGGTGCTGGGATTAATGGTGACGGGGATGGTGCACGCAATTGAGGAAGGGTGGGAGGTGCTCTTCAAACTAGGTAAGACACATAATTTTATTTTATCGCGCGGATGTAAGAAAATATATAGCGCGAAAGTTAATATTAAAAGGTGTCGAGGTAGACCGAGACTAACTTTCGAAGACCATGTGAGCAAACTGCTCGAAGAGGGGAGGGTCAAGAGTACTCGGATACCTAGACGTGCATGTATGAAGAAGATAATGAATCTGAAAGAAGCGAAAGAGGTATGTAAAGATCGTGACACTTGGCGATCTGTTCTCTCTGGATACCCCGTCAGGGATTGTGCGTGAAGATAAGATGTACGCAAAGTAATTTTTTGTCAACTTTAATATAATGGACTTCCGCAAAGTAACGCCTGATTCTATTAATTATTTCCTCATATTCCAGTACAAAGTAGGTAAAAATGTAATCAGTTTAATTTTTCCTTGTACAAACTTGAAAATATTAGGAACAAAGTGATCAGATTTCCCATTTCGATAATAGGAAAGTATCGTTATCGAAACGATTATTACTTTCATCGGTAAATGCTAAAGTTTTATTCCGTAGCGCTCATTTTTGTCCTTTTTATTTCGATTTCATTGGTACGTTCGTTATTTTTAAAGAGTTCTGAATTGGATTCAATTAGTTTTATTTCCTTTCATTTTGTATCGATTTTGTAATGTTCTTTCTTCATCAGCATCGTCTTTCAATTTGAAATTTAAAATTTTTTTAATAAGCGATAGCTTATTTTTATATTCATCATATCTATTTACATATCAGAGTTATTTGTTATCTCTAAATTATTTACTTACTCCATCAGATCAGAAACAAGAAAATGATTTTTTTATACAATAAAAGTGACAAACGAGCATACAGTCCACCTGATGGTAAGTGGATGCTGCGGACCATAGACATCTACATTTTTCCTCGATTTACAAATGCGTTGCCACCCCTGAGGACTATGATGGAATGCCTCGTTTCCAGTAAAAAGGGTCTCCGGTTCTCTACACTCATCATACGAAACACAGCAGCATTTAGCTGCTGTTTTACGCTGGTATTCTGTTATAGCATGGTCTCTCTCCAGTCGAGCCAAGCCATTCGTGCTACAACCATAACATATCTGCAGCGTGGCTCTATCACGAAAAGATCTCGATCTCCGCTATCAAGACTCATGATCTTACCCTGACCTTCTTTTGTCATTTATTCTCACAACGTATCGAAATTACACTGAACATACGCTTTCCTTATAGATTGCCTCAAAGTAGCGGGAGATAGGGGGAGGGGGGTATTTACGTTAGTTGCAGATAGCAATTGCAGCTGTGTTCTAGTATGTACAGTCTAGAAAGCCAGTATAACTACAGGTTATGAGACTTTCTTTGTTTAAAGTTGGCCGCAAGTGACCATGCACACTTACCATCTCGTGGACCGTAAGTTCCTTTTTACTTCGTTTTTATAAAAAAAAATGATATATCTCCTCTCCTCTATCTATATCCTGTAGAATAAAAGATATTCTACAGGATATAGTCATATAACTTTGGTGATATATTATTAATTTATTACGCTCGGAAACAAAACTGAAATCCATATAATAAAAGATTTACATTCGCATTAAAACGTCGTAAGCGACTGACGCTATAATAATTTTAACGACTTATTTTACTTTGCACACTGATATAGTTATTGATGCATTAAACGTACATAGGTTTCGCATTTACGTTTTATTTATGGTGACAATGGAAAACATATACGATACAAGGTCTCATATAAACCGGCTGAAAAAGGATCATAAATTCATAACGCTTCTGTAATTCTGGTTACTGGATGAAATGGTTAGTTTTAATCTGTAAAGGCAACTAATATGACAAATTTACAGCCGAGAATGCTATGCGAGCCAATTCTCAGCAAAAAAATTTTTTTCTTTTTTAACTTCCTGTTTTGAAAATTAATAATTTTCAAAACTAGGAAGGAACTTATAAATTATGGTCCGATTTTGAGAATGCGACTTTTCATCAGATTTCCACATTTTGAGGTGGTCGTGAGGCTGTATGTGCGTGTGTGTATGTATGTAAATAAATTTTTGTCGTACGATATCTTTAGAACGGACCAACCGACTAAGTAGGGCGATAGAAAATGTTCGTTGAGACTTCGAGCTGATTAGATTTTCAAGTCGAGCCGTTTCAAAGATTAAAAAAAAATTAAAACCAACAAAACAAAAATTAAATAGATTTACGAGCGCATCGCTCGTGAATAAGCAGAAAATTCTAGGGATGACCTGCAGGATCAACCGTGTTTCTAATTTTTTCCCCAGTTCTACACTCACCATACAAAACACAACGTGAGAGCGTGGTACTACTACGGTCGAGCCCACCTATTCTTGCATCAACCATAACATAGTTGCAGCGTAACTCTATGACGTAAATGTGAACCCCTCCCCCCCCCCCACACACTAAATGAAGGGACGACTGGAAGAGGCATGCAGCAGGTTGATGGATACTAGTTGTTTTGCAGCTATCTGTAGCGATCCTAAATGACTTTCATTCATTATGTAGCAGTACTCATAATTGGCTGTATTATGGCAACATAAAAATGATTGAGGCTTCATAGAATTCTCTATATTTTCTTGTAATTTTATTGATTGCCATGATTAAAATACTTCTATAAGGCACTCATACAATAAAAAAAGGCAACAAAGGGTTTTATTAAAAAAAAACAACCTTAAGAAAGTACTGTAGTATATTAATACAGATTGTTTTCCAAAATTAGCATTTAATGGACATCGAATTGACAGCAAAGGTCTTAAAATATAAATGAAAACTATGTTTGATTCTCCCAATTTTACCTCAAAAAAGAATATTATCACTACATTTCTAGCTTGGTTTGTAGCTGGCTTGGTTATTGTAAAAATAGTGCCAAATTGGGAAAACACATATACTATTTGACAAATTAGTAATTGAATCGTAAACAATACTGTAAATAGTACAGTATTGTATATATTTAAAAATTAAAAGTATTATAAAACTTCAAATAAAATGATAATAATTAGAAATGGTATGATTTTGGTCCCTTGGGAGAGAGAAAGGTAAAACCCTGGCGCGGGAACCTGTCATCTCAGAGGCAGCTGAACTAAGTGGCGCAAGTACGAATCTCTGAGAGATGGCCACATTTTTGTGCCATTTGCTTTAGAGACTATAGGTCTTTGGGGTCCAAGTGGGGTGAAGTTCCTAAAAGAACTGTATACGCGACTGGTCGTCACTGCTGGTGATAAGAGAGCTGGTTCTTTTCTCGCTCAAAGGCTAATTTTAACACGTGGTAGAGCCATGCTCCAGCTATATTAGTAGTATAGTTGTAGCACGAATGGGTAGGCTCGACTGGGGAAGGACCACGCTCTCACAGAATACCAGCGTAAAATGGCAGCTTGACACTGCTGTGTTAGTTAGTGAGAGTGTAGAGAACCGGATACCACATTTTACTGGAAAAGAGGCATTCCATCTTAGTCCGTGTGCCAACGCATCTGCATATTGATTCTTTACTGACGATAAATGTGGATAACTATGGGTCACAGCAACCACTAACCGTCAGGTGGACCGTGGACTCGTTTGTCACCTTATCACATAAAATAATTATAGTCATTCAGCGAGGAAACAGAGGGCTCTATGATAAATTAAGTTTACTTATTTTTTATGATTAAATTAAGTTTTTAGGTAACGAAACGGAGCAAACTTGAATTTAGCAATTAAGGCAATAGTAATAATCGTTTCGGTGAGGATCCTTTCACATTAGCGGTATTGGACGTTAGAATTATTTTAACGTTTAATTTAAATTTTTAAAGTACATAAAATCAAATTTTAAAAGTGTTGTTAGTTACAGTAAGTGAAGGAATTAAGGACTTTACTCAAATGAGATTTTAGAAAACAAAGATAGAAATTAAGCAAAGGGCTTGCTCACAGAAAGAGGGTTAATCAAGAAATGGCCTGTAGTTTTCTTTCTCGAACTTATTTCACAAGGACATTATTTGTAGGCAATACAAGTACTTGTTCCGTGCGGGTTCGAACCCGCGGCCCTTAACGTTGTGACTCATTGCTAAGCCATTGCACCACGGAGCCGCCCATATCATATTAACCGTGTAGTAGCGGTATAAAAATATCCAATAACCCATATCGCCCCGCGTGTGTCGTAAGAGGTGACTGAGGGAAATGAAACAGGAAAGGGGTAACAGCATCTTCCTGACTGCAGTTGCCAGACCGTATGCCTAGGAAGAAACTACAGCAAATACTTCATCTATGAGGCAATCTATGGAGGAGGCCTTTGTTCAGTAGTAGACTTTTGATAGGCTGAAACTATGATGATATATACTGTGCAGTTCCGGGTTAAAGTGTATAGTGATTCAGTACATAAATACTGTGAGGCATTCCGTCTTAGTAATAAATTAGAATATTTGAAAGCTACCTCGCGTAGTGGCGGGTAAGAATACCCACTACCCTATATCTTCCCGTGGGTGTCGTAAGAGGCGACAGAGGGAAACTGAGGCAGAAGATGGGCAGCAATAAAAAAAACTGCGGTTGCCAACCCGCCCGCCAAGCGTAGCAACTAAGGCAATATACCCCCTTGAGTGACGTCACTAATAAACGGCCCCCAGTCCCCGGCGGCCCCGCTATTCCTGACTACGGTGGCGACTATGGTAACGGTGGGACAGCGGGTGCTAAGAATATCCCGTGGAGGTTCGGTTGCCACCTACGATGACTTGACCTGGTAACTTATAACGCACGCACCCTGACGAGAAGATCCTGGAGTTGGAAGAAGAGATAGACAAGTTGCGCTGGCATATTATAGGATTATCCGTGGTCCACAGAGAGGGAGAGGACACGGTAATCCTCGAACCCGGCAACTTGTTCTATCACCGGTAGGGTGACCATCTGTCCCAAGGAGGTGTCAGATTTATCATTCACAAGGCTCTCGTTAACAACGTTATAAAGATTGAAAGTGTGTTGACGAGGGTTGCGTACCTTATACTCAGAATCACCAAACGGTATTCGCTGAAGGTCATAAAGGTGGAGAAAATGTATGAGAATATCTCTAGAGACATGCATTCTTCTTAAACTCACTATACGGTATTAATGGGAGACTTCAATGCAAAACTAGGCACAAGAAAGAACGGTGAGTTGAGTTGAAAGTTGAGAAATTCGGATCAGGGACACGGAACCCAAGACGCCAGCAGCTGGCCGACTTCATAGAGAAAGAGATACTCTTTATGGTGAACTCTTTCTTCCAGAAGCGACCCCACAGGAAGTGGACCTGGTGGAGCCCCGACGGTTCGACAAAAATGAGATTGACTTCATTATGAAGACCAGACGATAACTGTTCAGTGATGTCTCAGTGATCGCGAGGGTGAAAACCGGCAGCGATCACCGAATGGTGAGGGACACACTGAACCTAAACGTTAAGTTGGAGAGGTCACGTCTAATAAAGTCATCACTCCGTCCCTCTCGTGCTCTAATCCAAAGTCCCGAAACTTTTCAGCCCGATTTACAAAATCATTTTCAGTGCCAAGAAGATTGCAATGCATGCATGACAAGCTCGTGGAAACTGTCCATGCGATCGGAGCTAAGTTTTTCAAGACCCGCCGCAGAAGAACACAAAAACTCTCCGATCACACTCGTAATCTCATGGCTGTTAGACGGGAAATGAAGTTGCAGTCTTCAGTAGATTTGATAGCATACAGGTAACTAAACAGATATATCTCCAAATACATGCGGCGAGAGTAACGCCACTTTAGTACTGCTCGTATTGAAAAAGCGATCGATCGTAATCAGTGCTCCAAAGTCTTTGCCAGAGATCTGTCTGCCAGAAAGTGCCAACTGTCGAAGCTGAAGGCCGAATGTGGCAGCATCGTTTCCGGGACATCTGAGATTTTGAGTAAGATTGCAAGGTTCTATAGACAGCTGTACACGTCATCGTTGGAGCCACACGCAAGTGTGAGTAACGATCCAAGAGCAAGATTTATCCGACACTATTCCGATGATAACCTGGACGTCAGTCTGAGTAAGATTAGAATGGTTCTGCAGCACCTAAAAAGTCCCCGGGCGGGGATGAAATTACAGAGGAGCTTCCGAAAGCAGGTGGAAAAACGTTACTTAAGTCCTTCAGAAGCTCTTTAATTCCATCCTCCATAGTGGCACTACTCTGGAGGTGTTGAGCAGAATTGCGGTGGTCTTGTTCTTCAAGAAAGGCGACAACGCTCTCTTGAAGAACTACAGACCGATTTACCTTCTGAGCCGCGTCTACTTGCTGTTTCCGAGAGTCATTACGAATGGTCTCGCACGCAGACTCGACGACTTCCAGCCTCCCGAACAAGCCAGTTTCTGAAAAGGCTTTAGCACCATAGACCACATACATACCCTTCGGCACGTTGTACAGAATTCCGAGGAGTACAATTTGCCACTATGCCTGGCGTATGTGAACAATGAGAAAGGCTTTGATTCTGTCGAAATTTGGGCAGTGCTGCATTCCCATCAGCAGTGCCAAGTGGATTGTCGATATATAGAAGTGCTGAAGTGTTTGTGCTGTAGTGCTACGATGGCTATCCGAGTACAGAACCAGAATACCAGAGTATGAAACCTATCAAACTGCAGAGAGGTGTAAGACAAGGTGATGTAATATCCCTGAAACTCTTCACTTTTGCATTGGATGACGTTTTCAAGCTACTGGACTGGAGAGGATACGGTATCAATATCAATGGCGAGTACATCACTTACCTTCGATTTGCCGACGATACAGTCCTTATGGCTGAATCGCTGGAGGACCTAAGCACCATGCTCAATGACCTCAATAGTGTCTCCCAACGGATCCTGTTTAACGTCCATGTCACACCTATGCCGGTAGTTGTTAGGAGCATTAAGATTTAAGTTGTTGACGAATATATTTTGCTTGGAAAAATAGTCCGACTAGGTAAGTCCAACTTTGACCGTGAGATCAATCGACAGATTCAACTCAGTTGGGCAGTGTTCGGGAGATTACGACACATCTTCTCGTCACACATACCTCAAAACCTCAAAACTAAATTGTACAACCAGTGCGTATTGCTAGTGGTGACCTATGGATCTGAGTATGAGGAAGCTCTAATTCGCTCAGCGAGCTTTGGAGAGGGTTATACTCAGCGTTTCTCTGCGTAATAGACGTAAAAATGAGGATATCCGCAGTAGAACCAGAGTCACTGACATAGCCCAAAGAATTTGTATGCTGCAGTGGCAATGGGCCGGCCATATAGGTCGAAGAACCGACAACCAATGGGGTTCTCAAATGCCAGCCTCGTGCTTCCTGGCAAAGTGTAGGGTGTCCTCCCACTAGATGGAGTGACGACCTGTTAAGACAGGCAGGAAGTCAATGGATGCATGTGGTTCGGGACCGTGTTTTGAGGCATTCCTTGGGGGAGGCCTATGTTCAGCAGTGGACTTGTGAAGGGTTGTAATGATGATGAAGATGATTTGAAAGCTTTGGTTTCAGTTAGTTACAGATGCCAATGCTTTCGTTGTTTAAGCATTACCGACTTCTTCGTAGGATCAATAGTTCGTGGTGCAAGTTTGAATTGATGCATTATTAACCGCTTCAGAGTTGACTCAAGATTACTGAAAAATATCCACTACCCCATACCATCCCGTGTATATTAGCAGCAACGTCCTCCTGATATCACCTCAAATAAAATGTGGTTGCCAACCCGCCTGCCAAGAGTGAATACTATGGCAAAATCCCTCGTATAAAGCTATCTTTAGGAAAGGTCTAATCTCAGTGGTGGACTTTACACTGTGGACATTACATAACAGCCACAAATGTTGTCTTGATTAGGCTCTGACGCAATTTAGGTAAAATAGAACAATGTTACGTTACTTATTCATGAAACCTTCATTCGAAAACATACAAAAAGTTTTGGTGACAATGAAAACTTACTACTTTTTCTTGTTAAAATATGCACTAGTAACGCCGAAAAATCCTTATTACGCGTACGCTGCGGAAACTGTTGACAAGAGAGCAAAGTGATTTACTTTCGTTTCGAACTCTGGTTCTGTACTCGGATAGCCATCGTAGCTCTACTGTACAAACACTTCAGCACTTCGATATACCGACAGTCAACTTGGCACCGCTGAAGGGACTGCAGCACCGCCCAAATTTCGATGGAATCAAAGGCTTTCTCATAGTCCAGATACGCCAGACATAGTGGCAAATTGTACTCTTCGGACTTCTGTACAATTTGCCGTAGGGTATGTATGTGGTCTATGGTGCTAAAGCCCTTTCGGAAACCGGCTTGTTCGGGAGGCTGGAAGTCGTCAATTCTGCGCGCGAGACGATTCGTAATGACTCTCGAAAACAGCACGTAGACGCGGCTCAGAAGGGAAATCGGTCTGTAGTTCTTCAAGAGAGCGTTGTCACCTTTCTTGAAGAACAAGACCACCGCACTTCTGCTCCACGCCTCCGGTGTAATGCCACCATGGAGGACGGAATTAAAGAGCCTCTGAAGGACTTCAAGTACCGGTCTTCCACCCGCTTTCAGAAGCTCCGCTGTAATTCCATCCTCGCCTGGGGCCTTGCCGTTTTTAAGGTGCTGGAGAGCCATTCTAATCTCGCTCAGACTGACGTCCGGGATATTTTCGGAATAGTGTCGAATAAGACTCGCTCTTGGATCGTTACTCACACTTGCGTGTGGCTCCAACGATGACGTGTACAGCTGCCCATAGAACCTCTCAATCTCACTCAAAATCTCAGGTGCCCCGGAAACGATGCTGCCACATTCGGTCTTCAGCTTTGACAGTTGGCTCTTTCTGGCAGACAGATCTCTGGCAAAGACTTTGGAGCCTTGGTTCCGCTCGATCGCTTCTTCAATACGAGCTGTATTGAAGTTGCGTAAGTCTCGCCGCATGAATTTGGAGATCTGTCTGTTCAGTTGCCTGTATGCTGTCAAATCTGTTGAAGAATGTAGCCTCATCTCCCGTCTAACAGCCATGAGATTAAGAGTGTGATCGGAGAGTTTTTGTGTTCTTCTGCGGTGGGTCTTGCAGAACTTAGCTCCGACCGCATGGACAGTTTCCACGAGCTTGTCATTCATATCGTCCACTTCATTGCAGTCTTCTAGGCACTGAAAACGGTTTTGTAACTCGAGCTGAAAGGTTTCGGGACTTTGGATTAGAGCACGAGGGGGACGGAGCGTTGACTTCATCAGACGAGACCTCTCCAACTTAACATTTAGGTTCAGTGTGCCTCTAACCATTCGGTGATCGCTGCCGGTTTTCACCCTCGCGATCACTGAGACATCACTGAACAGTTGTCGTCTGGTCGTCATAATGAAGTCAATCTCATTTTTTGTCGAACCGTCGGGGCTCGACCAGGTCCACTTCCTGTGGGGCTGCTTCTTGAAGAAAGAGTTCATCATAAAGAGTCCCTCTTTCTCCATGAAGTCGGCCAGCTGCTGGCCCCTTGGGTTCCGTTGCCCTATTCCAAATTTCCCTACTTTCAGCTCACCGTTCTCTCTTGTGCCTAGTTTTGCATTGAAGTCTCCCATTAACACCGTATATTGGGTTTTGGAGGAATGCATGGCTCTAGAGACATCCTCCTCCTCATACATTTCTTCCACCTCCTCATCGGGGTGTGCCGAGGTTGGTGCGTAAACCTGTATGACCTTCAGCGAATACCGTTTGGTGATTCTGAGTATAAGGTACGCAACCCTCGTCGACACACTCTACTTGACACGACACTTGTTAACGAGAGACTTGTGGACGATAAATCCGACACCTCCTTGGGACAGATGGTCGCCCTCCCGGTGATAGAACAAGTTGCCGGATTCGAGGATTACCGTGTCCTCCCCCTCTCTTCGGACTTCGGATAATCCTATAATATGCCAGCGCAACTTATCTATCTCTTCTTCCAGCTCCACGATCTTCTCGTCAGTCCTCAGGGTGCGTGCATTGTACGTTGCCAGGTCGGCAAGTAAATAAATGTAATAATTTTCAACCACATGTGCGGCATAAAATATAAGATAAAAGTTTAAGTTTATAGCAAAAAGATGTAACAATCTTTATTTTAGACATGTAGTGCCTAAATTTACTGTAATAAATCAAAAGAATATTTTATTTCGAGTAAAGTTCCTCTGCAATAGCGTAATAAAATTTATTTTTATTGAATAAAAATTGATTGACTCTCAAGGTGATACGTAAAATAGACACTTTGTGAAAAAACACGATATAATATTCTAACTCATTCTCTCAAAGGCTAAATTCTAGAGATGAATATGTTTGTCTCTTTTTTAGTTTCTTTTCATCAAGTTTCAAATCACAACGATTCTAAAGAAGTTCACTTCAAAAATCATTAAAACACTTTGACTCGGCTAATGTGCAACGTCCCCTTCCACTGACACGTCTCTAGTTTAAAATTCATTACTTTAATTAGAGAGCATTCTTTCAAAGCGAGGAAACGGTTCTACCTGTCTTCCTCGGTCTTTTTCAACTATCAACACTGCGAATGGGATTCCTCTTTAAACCTTTTTATAATTAATTAAGCTAGTCAAATTTTAGTGTAGCTTTAATATTAAAAAAATCATCTTCTTCCTTAAAATAAAAACTAAATTTGCTTGACTTGATAATTTGTTTTGACGTAATCCTTGAGTGCGGATTCAACAACTATTTTTTTCTTGCCTTTGTTTCCTTTCAATGCATTATCACTACACTAGGTTTTATCCTGATGCGTAGAGCCGTTTTTAATTAAAAAAAAAATCTTAAAAAATATATGCACATTCTGTGCGCGAACACGCGACCTTAAGCGCAAAAGCTAAGTACTCAGCCGCTACGCTACCGAGCCCTTAACTAATGTCCTTTTCCAGGACATAACTTACAATATATATATTGAACGTAATGGTTGGTCACACATAAGTGTAATAGACCCATTGAAGTGAGCTGGAACCGCGCCAAGGCGTGCGTCATCTGTTACAGATTGGGTCAATTCTACTGATATTGTTTAGTCATTGCCACATCTTGTAGTATTGAGTTAGTGGATATATTACCGTTACAGCTTATTAAAGTCCACTGCTAAATATAGGCCTCCCCCGTAGATTGACTTATAGGATATTTGCCATAGTTGCCACGCTTGGCAAGCAGGTTGGCAACCGTTTTTTTTTATTTTTAGTCGTTATTAATAAGACGCTGCTGATTTTTTTACTTTTAACAAAAAACTATATAAAAGAAATATGGATTACAACAACAAAAAGCCACCGCCTCCACATAATGCTATAGTAACAACTCCATACCTTTTGAGTAAAATCAAATTAAAGTGTGCTATGATTAATCTGTGGCTTAATTTAAAATCTACCTTTTACATTCCCGCTTGTACGACCAACTAGGCGATAAATCGGTTTTTTATTTGTGCAACCAACTTTTTAATATTTTGAATACATATATTAAAATTGAACATTTGTAAATTCATACCTGTCATCAAACAATTTACATAGTCCCTATGTTTAATAATTATCTTTCATTGTCGGACTGTTTAACATTAAAATTTGAATACGTGGTAGAGCCATCGACCAGGGTAGGACCACGCTCTCACAGAATGTTAGCGTAAAATAGCAGCTTAACACTGCTGTGTTTCGTATGGTGAGTGTAGAGAACCGGCAATCCTTTTTACTAGAAAAAAGGCATTCCATCTTAGTCCTCACGGGTGAAGACGCATCTGCATTTTGCTTTGTACTCGAGAATAGATGTAGATGTCTATGGGCCACAGCAACCACTTACCATCAGGTGAACTGTGTGCTCGTTTGTCACCCTACCTATAAAAAATACCTTTAAATATGTCCATTACAACCTATAAAAGTCCACTGCTGAACACAGTATTATGGCAGCCGGGTTGGCAAACGCAGTTTTTTATAATTTTGAGTTGGTATCAGGAAGACGCTGCTGCCCATCTCATGATTTATTTTTCTCTGTCGCTTCTTACAACACATATTACATCGCCACTATATGGTTTTACATAAATATGTCACATACAAATATCTGTATATGAGTATTTCTGCTCAATGATCGAATATTTTATCATTATTAAGTGAAAACTTAACTAGCTTTTGTGATAAATTAATTTAAAATTAATAATGTATTATTATTGCTACATGTTTTCCTTAACAAATAAAAAATAACAGAATTATCGCAACGCTGATATTATAACGCAGCCGTGCAATCGCTGGACATCTATTTTGTAAACACATTAAATTTAAAATGTATAAGTATTATACATTATGAACACTACCTACCTATCTTGTTCAAATTATATTCTACACTTCTACTACTTTTTCTATGAGATAGTTTAAGGTCGTTCTTCTGCGTGATAGAATTCGTATTATTGATATCCGCATTAGAACCAGAGTAACAGACATAGCCCAACAGATCGTAAGTTGGAAGTGGCAATGGGTCGGCCAAACAGCTCGTAAAATCCACAACCGATGGGGAGGAAATGATTTCAAGTGGGAGCCTCGTCACGTAAGCTAAGCATTGGGCCGCCGCACGCTAAATTGAGGAAAGACCTACTAAGCAGGAAGTAAACACGCACGCGCGCACGCGTGCACGCACGCACGCACGCACGCACACACACACACACACACACACACACACACACATATTTATTAAAATTTGTTTTCCAATGTTACATACTTTTCTATTTTCAACTGAGTGGGAGACCTGATAACCCGAAAAACAGGTTTGTTGCAAAGTTTAGTTTTTAGAAGTGTATAGTTTATTATTTTACCGTGTAGCTGCAGTGGGATAATATACACTAGTCGATACCGTTCAGTGGTGTCGAAGACTGTGCTTACCAACCCTCTATTCTATTCTGTTCTATTCTATTATAATCTAAGGGGAGGCCTAAATCAGCAGTGAACGACGTGTTTATACCTCCAAAGATAAAGATGAAATGCCTTCTTGCGAGTAAAATAGGCTTTCGTCACTTAACCCTATGGTCCATTGCGGTTACGTCGACTAATATACATCTTTATTTTTATATCGATAATTCTTTTGTCCGTGTGTATATGACTGAACTAAGCTGCTTAATGGCTGGACCGATTTTAATGAAATGTGATTAAGTGGATTCGATAATGCTTTAGATTCACATTTGATGTTGTTGAAGATTCAGAAATCACCCGTGCGAAGTCGGAGTGGCTCGATAGCTCATTTAATATAATCAAAATGCAACTACCCACTTTACTGAAACTACGTACAGTCAATTGACTCATTTGATTTGAATGCCAACATTTAAAATACTGATAATCATTATTGACACAATGAGGTCGTACTTTCATTCAATTCCAGTAGTATTTTTAGTATGGCTGGCAAAAATTGCCAAGCAATGAAAACGTATACAGCTCCATCCGCAAACTCGCGCTTAGTTTATGACGCGATCGTGACTTGGCAACCGCTAACACGAATATTTGGCCGCAGCTATGCTCATGAGAGTCAGCGGATTGGTGCTGCCAAATTAACAACAATCAAGCCGTAGACGGGGAAAGGAAGATGAGGATGCAGGAAGTCTATAGATGCAGGTGGCTCAGAACCGTTCTTTGGAGAGGTCCATATTCAGGAGTTGACTTGTAAAGGGCTGTAATGATGATGATGATGATAACTTTAGTGTTGTTGAGCCTTTAGTGTTGTTTGCTATGTAGTGGCAACATAAATGAATGGGTACTAGACCCATCGAGATATATTATGTACTACGCACTAGATTTGGCATTCCGAACATTCACTGTGTTCAACTGAACTGTACTGCAATTTGTACACCTTGCGAGTAGTTTGGTATCATTTAGTGTGGCTACAATATTCATGCAGTGTGGAGCGGCGCTAATAATACGAGATTTCAAATTAAAATAATTAATAGAATCAGGCATTACTTTGCGGAAGTCCATTATATTAAAGTTGGTAAAAAATTACTTCGCGTACATCCGCGCGATAAAATAAAATTATGTGTCTTATCTAGTTTAAAGAGCACCTCCCGCCCTCCCTCAATTGCGTGCACTATCACCGTCACCACTTATCACAGCAGTGTTGGGATAGTGGTGTATTAATATGCAAACTAAAAAATCAAAAGTATTCGTAATTAATGCAGGTCAATTAGGTCTGCTAAGTGCAGATATTTGCTACCTTAAGTAAAATTTCGCACATGAACAGATCGTACCTGATTATAGACATGCTGCAGCTACGAGTATATTAGTAATATAGTTGTAACACGAATGGGTTAGCTCGAACGCGCAAAGATCACGCTCCCACAGAATACCAGCGTAAAATAGCAGCTTAACACTGCTGTTTCGTATGGTGAGTGTAGAGAACCGGAAACCCTTTAACTGGAAAAGAGACATTCCATCTTAGTCCTAACGTGTGACAACGCATCTGCATTTTGATTCTTTATTGAGGATAGATGTGGATGTCTATGGGCCACAGCAACCACTTACCATCAGGTGGACTGTGTGCTCGTTTGTCACTCTATTCTGTGGAAAAATAATCTAGATAATGCGAATCTGCAGATTATCTAGCTAATGCGCACATTAACGCATTCCGCACTCTAACGGTAACCTATACATTAGGGTGGAGTGTTTTTTTTTACATTTTAGATACGGCGGAGTACGGAAACGATGCCCTGTACTGATACATTCAGAATATATCAGAACAGCAAACATGAATTTTGACTGGAAGTACAGCCGCATGGCCATTGAAAATTTCAAAAATCCTGAAAATAAGGGATTTTGGTAAATGTGAAACAGGTACAATTTGATTTGGAAATTGAGAAAATCGTATGTTTTATTAAATAACTTAACACTTGACGTTATAGAGAGTGAAAAAAAAAAAAACAAAAAATAACGTACTTTCTGCTCTCGTATTTTAACAATGCGCCGGAGTGCTAATTCTTTGATATGGTTGCGATCGTCTGCAAGCATACCTCGTACTAAGCAAAATATTTTCGCTGTGGCCGAAGTACCCATTGATACGATACATGATTGATAAGATACGCAAATTATGTGAAGGTTCACTAGTGGAAACATATAGTCGAAGTATCTGAAAAGAAGTAAGCTGTTGTCAGCCACCGTGAATGAACAATCTTTCCGGGGTTTCGCTTGGGTAAACTTACGTCAAATTGTCCTCTGCTAACTGCGTCACATATTTCATACAAGTAAAGCTGATATGTACTGAGATCACTACGTGATTTTGAAATATCTGGTAGTTTACATGCGATGGGTGTAAATTGAACCACTGGAAGATTCTCACAACCCTTCAACGCTTTACCAATGACGCCTGTGAAACTTCTTGATCCTGTAGTTTTCCCATCAAGATGCTCAAACAGATGTTGTAAAAGAAGTTCATTGCCATGCAATAGACACACGAGCCATTGAAGAGGGCGATGAAGTTTATTTTCTAGAAGACAAACGATTCCAGCCTTGTTGCCAGTGTTGACTGCCGTACCGTCGCACCCAATTGCTATTATTCGCTTCAAATCACACTTCAACGCTAAATAAAGGTTAAGTTTTTTTGAAATTGTGAGTGCATCTGCTTGGCCATGTAATATGCCCGATGTATTGCGAGTTCGGCTCTTTTACCAAGGTTATGTGCTCTTCAACAACGGTTTTTCTGCGATTATCTTCATATAACATTGTTTTATCTTTGCGGCCATCAAACGATATACAAACCAATGAATCATCATGAGTTATATGGTAAAACAATGCGCGATTGGTAGATCAAAAATATGACGCCATAGGCAACACTGTGTAACTTTTTTGCAATTTATATCATAGTGACATTTGGTCTTCTTTTTCAAACTTTGCGAGCTGTGCGGCAGTACTTCTAATTATATTTTGTATAAATGATATTATACGAGAGGGTTATGTTAGTGTCAGAGCACCTTTTGCGACATCCGCCACTTCAATATTCCACAAAAAAAATATCCCATACACGTGCGCTCCACCCTACTATACATATATACGTATTTACCGTGTAGTGGTGAAATATCCACTAACCCATATTTTTCCGTGGGTATCGTAAGAAACGCCAAATGATACAAACCTGAAGATAGGCAACACCGTCTTCCCAAACAACTAAAAATAAGTAACTGCGGTTTTCAACTCGCCTGCCACGTGGCAACAATTTATTTATTTTATTTTTAAAAAAAGTTACCACCACACTAGGATTTTCTCTTGTATCGTGGAGGCAGTTTACAAACATAAATTGCACGAGGACAAACATCCAGAACCGGAACAATTATTTGTGGGCCTTACAAATACTTGTTCCGTGCGGGATTCGAACCCGCGGCCCCCAGCGCAACAACTCATTGCTAAGCCACTGTGCCACGGAGCCGTCCCACTCCGTGGCGCAGTGGCTTAACGTCACTGAGGGGCCTTGTATTGTTAAGGTGCAATGGCAATACCCTATCAGACCCTTTCTACCCTTTCTACGGGAGAGGCCTATTTGCAGCAGTGGCCGTTTCATAGGCAATAACTGTAACATACATAGACTGAGTTTGATCTCCGATTCTAGAAAGCCAAAATGAAATTTTTAAATTGCCATTTTATGTACAGCTTTACTACGTTCTAGGTATTTCTAAGAGCTTATAATAGTTCTTATATAATATACTCTAAACCGAATTTTGGTGGCGGCAGCCAATCTCTATGTAGACTAGCCGAGCCGTGCAGATGCACATTATAAAATATTTGTGATCGAGTGTGTGCCTAAACACATATGCTCTTTATTCCCTCACTCTCATAGTGCGATTGGACGACAATTCGACCGGAAAGAGATCAGGCGCAGGACCAACGGTTTTACGTGCTTTCCGATGGGAGTGAAACACCGCTAACATCCTGACCCGGGGACCCTACTGTGAATTTCTTGACAGAACACCCAGTTACAAATTTATTCACACATAATTAGCAGTCACGCTTACAACCAATAGACCATCGAGGCAGTCAGTTTTTTTTTATAGGATAAGGGTGACAAACGAGCACACAGTCCACCTGATGGTAAGTGGTTGCTGCGGCCCATAGACATCTACATCTATCCTCCATTACAAATCAAAATGTAGATGCGTTGTCACCCGTGAGGACTAAGATGGAATGCCTCATTTCCAGTAATAAGGGCCTCCGGCCACCTGCACTCACCAAGCGAAACGCAGAGGTAAACCTCTACTTCACGCAGGTATTCTGTGAGGTCGTGGTAGCATCCCGGTTCGAGCCGGCCCATGCGTGCAACAGCAAAAGCTGCCACGTGGCTCTACCACAGTTCTGATACTATCTACGATCTAGAACATGTTCACACACTGCAGACTTGAACACATTCTAGATCGTCCCCGCCGTTACATAAGATTTGATAGACCACAAATCCTCGCAAAAGACCACCAGTTCCTACCAAGGATGATTCGCGAGGCTATTGAAATTAAAAAAAAACATCCTAATTTCAATAGAATAATTAATAAAATTAAATCCAAACCCACTACAACACTTCAAGATACTGCAAGTTAATTCTGCGTAGATCGGACCAAAAATTAATATTCAAAAACTGAAGGTAGCCGGGCTATGACCTCGGGATGTCAAACACCTCAGTCCCCCCCCCCCCCCCCCCCGCCGTGACCACGGGTAGGTACTGTAAAGCACCCGAAACGTCGGAAATTAAAAAGTTTAACTTTTTAATTACACACTAAAGTCAGTATAAATTAGTTTAATTTAATGTGTAGTCTTCGCGTAAATATAAGAAATCATTATGAAGAATTACTTGTTAACTTTTTTACACGACTCCCTACACCAGTGCAGCAGACATTGACATTCCCGCCAAAATAACATAAAAAAGTAGTTATATAACTATTGTTTCGTGATACATGTTACGGTCTTCAGTCACCAGCATCTATCGAATTCCAGCATGTTTTACAACTTAAAAACTGTTGTTTATCCGCTTGCAAAGCAAAAAGCAAAAAAAAGCAAAGGCAATATATCCCTCATGACGAAATGTACAAAGGCTCTGCTATTTCTCGGCAGAAATAGGTAAGAGAGTTGTACCTACCCAGTCAAACTCCCAGGACTGGTAACACTTCGTACCTTAATGAAGTTAAAGTTACAGCCTATATACGTACTACTGCTAGGCACAGGCCTCCTTTCATTTCTATGAGGGTTTTGGGGCAAGGAAGTGTCGCCGCGTTGCCCCAAAGCGTGTTAGCGAACTTCACGTGTCTTCGATTTTTTTTCTTATTTCTTAGACATGCAGGTTTGCTCACGATATTTTCCTACACCGTCCAGCACATAAAGACATAAAGACATTTATTCCAACACTTAGATCTTCTACACACATGACAAATTACAATTAAAAATAAAACAAATGACTGATAAACAAAAAAAAACATAGAATAAAGAAGTACTTCCATTATATGCACGTGGTAAATCAGCACTTAAAATTGCAATTGACAATTTGATTGGTGCCGGCGCTGATCGAACCTGGGTTGCTCGCGTACTGTGAAATTTATAGCGAGCGCTAACCATTTGAGCTACTTGTACTTTAATGAAATCTTTGTTTTTAATTAATTCACTTTACCGCTTCAACTTATGGAAATGTAGCATGGCTGACAAGAGCTAAGGTAAATTGCACACTCCAGCTGATTTGCGATCAATCATCGAGACGGGGATCATTAGTTATTTTACGATAATCCAACTCATTGTTGTCGTAAGCTGATTAGGAAAATGAAACAATTAATATTACACGCCGTTAATATTGCACTTTAACTCGATAAAATAGAGCTTATTTTTCCGAAACTATTTTACATAAGAGGCGGTAAACGAGCTTACGGCTGACCTGCTGACTATCGCCAACTATGAACAACTGCAATTCAAACTGCAGGTGAGTTGACAGCCTCAAAGGAGTATACTTTTTCTTAAAGGTCCATAAGTCGTTTCGGTCCAGATTTTTTATAGGATAGGGTGACAAACGACCACACAGACCACCTGATGGTTAGTGGTGGCTGTGGCCCATAGACATCCACATCTATCCGCGTTTTCGAATCAAAATGCAAATGCGTTGTCACCCGTGAGGACTAAGATGGAATGCCTCTTCTCCAGCAAAAAGGGTCTCCGGTTCTCTACACTCACCATACGAAACACAGCAGCCTTAAGCTGCTATTTTGCGCTGGTATTCTGTGAGAGCGTGGTCCTTCCCCGGTCGAGCCGACCCATTCGTGCTACAACTATACTACTAATATAGCTTCAGCATGGCTCTACCACGTATAATCTCAAATCTCTGGTAGTAGTCGACTCCATAAAGAAGTTGTGCTGGGAAGAAAACTGGAAATTAATATACTTTCTCGAAATACATTTGGAAAAACGCTTCGCCTTCTTCTTGTTACCAATACCGTCACCGCTACAGGCTACTAAAGTCCACTGCTGAACATAGGCCTCTCGTATAGATTGCCTCATAGGGGTTTTCATCAGTCATAGCTGCCATGATTGTCAAGCGGGTTGGCAAGTGTAGTTTTGTCTTTTTATTCGTTGTTAGGAAGACTAGGTTGCTAGAATTCCTTGGAAGAAAAATCCAATAACTGATTATTAACTTGATCCGGGATTTGAACCCAGGCTTAAGATCATCAATCGCGTAAACGATCACTAGACTAACGAGGCAGTCAAATATCACGATATAGTTAGCAATCTAAACCGCGGGTCGTTATTTCACAAAATGTATGTCACATGTAACAAAATGTCGACAAGCATCGACTTTCTGAACAATAGGCACATCTCCACGACGTGACCTAGAGGGCATGAGTAAAAAGATCTTTAGTATAAATAAACCCTTCACCCTTATTAATGTTAAATATTCATGGGAACAATAAATGTTTTGCAACAATTTACATATCGTTTCCGATATCATCGTTATAATAAACCTAGCAAGCTAACAGCATAGCAAAGTGGCGAAGCAATCAGCTTTGTAGCGGTTTCTAACGGTTGCCGTTGAGCAATCAGTTTCAAAATAGGAGGTTCAGATACCTGGGTGATCAGTAATCGATTGCTGAAAACAGAATTTGAAAATTCGAAACCGTTCTCGAGATAATTGTGGGACAGACGGACAGACGGACGGACAGACGGACGGACAGACGGACGGACAGACGGACAGACGGACAGACGGACAGACATCGTGAAATCAATAAGTGACTTCGCAAGCTTCGCCACTTAATAATTCATTTATTTCAGACCAATTATCCATATTTCTTAAAAATGTATAATCTAAAGACCAAAGTTAAAATTAATAAATATATACAATAAATAAAACTAAACTTAATATACGCTACGTTATTAATATTTTTTACGTGTTAGAACCATTCTGCAGCTATATAGTAGACCCGATATATATTAAGAACCTCGCTCTTAGAGAATGCCAACGTAAAATAGCGGCTTAATGCTGCTCTTTTTCGTATGTTGAGTGTAGAGGACCAGATACCCTTTTTAGTGGAATCGAGGCATTCCATCTTATTCCTAATGGTGGAAAAGGCATATACATGTTACACACATACAAATACAGATGTATTTGTCTATGGGCCACTGCATCCACTTACAATCAGGTGGACTGTGTAATCGCTTGACACTCTTGCGACTATTGTGAGTTAGCATGGCGTCGGTATTTTGGTCTCTCTAGGTCAGGAAATGCGAAGAATCAGTTTATTTCCCAACCTCAAAATACGGAATAAAAAAGGGGTACCATGAAGTTTTAAAATGAACCTGCGCAAAGCCGGAGTAAAAGTATTCTATAAAAAAGTATGTTAGGCGATATCATCGTCAAATGCGAACTGCTTATGATGTTTTTTTTTAATAGGCTAGAGGTGATCTCCTATAAATTTGAAGCAAAAATTCCATAACTGAGGGTAGAAAAATTTGGAATGAATTCAATGTAATGTAATGTATTTATTTAAATGACTCAAACCATTCGTTGCTCATCGACTAGCTGAGATCAAAGATCACAGTAGGCCATGTGAATGGCGATGGGTACCGGCATCACAAAACGTGGCAGACGATGCCACTAGAAGTTTTCCTTATACCTTCGATGAGAGTCATCGTCGGTTTCAAAGACCTGAATACCTTAGACTAAGTCCTGATTTATGACCCACGCAAGAAGACATAAAGGAATGTTTAGAAACGGGTGAAGAAAAGTTACCGAAAAGCGTAAGTACGCTAAGAAAAGAATAACCGTTAAGTCTACTGGACTACAGACGATATAGCAGTTTTAGAAGATTCCTTGGGAATCTTATTTTTTTCTTATTTAATTGGGAAAGTCAGTTAAAGGACCCGACAAAACGTTGAAAATAGCACTTTTAAAAAGGTCAGAATCATTAATCTGGAAATTCATTCAAGACGAGTGTTTCCACTCGGAAATAAACTGCTTAATAATGGGCAGAAGCATTGAAAGAAGTTTACGCTTAACCCAATTATCTTTAGAACTAGGAGAAGATAACCTTCGTTTGGTCGGACGTTTACCTTTCAAGTCTAGTTTGACAGAGGATAGTAGAAAACCTGTCGTTTTAGACGGTAAACATGAAATCGAGCTATCGAATACCGTTTGGTAATTCTGAGTATAAGGTACGCAACCCTCGTCGACACACTCTCAATCTTTACAACGTTGTTAACGAGAGACTTGTGGACGATAAATCTGACACCTCCTTGGTACAGATGGTTGCCCTCCCGGTGATAGAACAAGTTGCCCGATTCGAGGATTACCGTGTCCTCCCCCTCTCTTCGGACTCCAGATAATCCTATAATATTCCAGCGCAACTTGTCTATCTCTTCTTCTAGCTCCAGGATCTTGTCAGTCCTCAGGGTGCGTGCTTTATAAGTTGCCAGGTCGAGTCATCGTATGTTCTCCTTGTCCTTGTCTTCAGCCAACTCCTCGAAGAGTTCTAAGCATTTCTTAACTAAGTTCTTTCTGATTACCTTGAGGATTTTGTTCTGTTGAAGCATTTCACCTGAAATATTGAGGGGCAAGTCCTCACTGTCGACAACGCCCTTGATGAAGTTGAGGTACTCAGGGATCAAGTCTACACAGTTGTCCATGATGAACACCCTGCGGACGTACAATTTAATGTTGTTTTTGCGTTTCTTGTTTTCGAAGAGATCGAAGGGCGCGCGACGTGGTACGAACAGTAGGGCGCGGAACTCCAGCTGACCTTCAACAGAAAAGTGTTTTACCGCCAAATGGTCCTCCCAGTCGTTAGTGAGCGATTTGTAGAAGTCTCCGTACTCCTCATGTGGCAACCAAACCACCACCGGAGATTCTTAGCACCCCCTGCCCCGCCGTTACTATGGTCGCTACCGTAGCCAGGAATAGCGGAGCCGGCGGGGACTGGGGGCCGTTTATTAATGTCATTGCTCATGGGGGGTATATTGCCATAGTTGCTACGCTTGGCGAGCGGGTTCGCAACCGGAGTTTTTTTTATTGCTTTTTGGTGTTATCAGAAAGATGCTGCTGCCCATCTTCTGCCTCATAAATCGTGTAGTGGCGTTGTAAATATCTACTACTCCATATCTTCCCGTGGGTGTCGTAAGAGGTGGCAGAGGGAAATTGAAACAGGTGATGGGTAGCAGTATCTCCTGGATAACCACTCAAATTAATAAAAAAACTGCGGTAGACAACACGCTCGCCAAGCGTGGCAACCATGGCAAAATCCACGAGGGAGGCCTTCGTTCAGCAGTGGACTTTTATAACCTGTAATTGAATGGAATGGAGAAATACTTCTGACCACTGAATGTGAAAAACATGAAAATGCCTTTAAAAAAGGTAAAGAAAAACGAATATGAAATGTATGATCTATCAAAGCGAGTAAACCATTGTTCGTTGGGTCTTTCGGTTACCGTGTTCTGAGCCTAATAAAGAGGTCGATTCGCATACAAACTCATTGTCTGAAAACCGAGCCAGACGGGAAACAGGAAGTTGCGAACCGCGACAGCCTCCTTCCGGTGACGTCCTTACCGCTATTGTATTTTGGCGGGAAAACGTAGGGCTTTACCTAAACATGTATGTGAATTTGATAAGGAACATTTTACTGATTTATGGAGTTTACATTATATATCTGTTTAGCATAAAACATAATGTTCATAAATAATTTTTGTTACTTATCTTGTTTATATAGGTATACTAGCTGACCAGGCAGACGTTGTTCTGCCCTTTCCGACGACCATTTGCTTTCCCAAAAAAACTCCTGAAATTAGCAATAAAAAAATTGAGGGTCACTTAACGGGGTAAAAACTATCCTATCTCTCAAGTTGGACCAAACTGCACACAGTCTGCAAATTTTTTTTGAAATCGGTTCTATCTGTTGAATACTTACAGCAACACGTGGAGGTTATACTACTAAATTGTAGCTTATATTAAACGTTTGTATTCTTAACATAGCGCCATCTATTAAATATTTATTCAATCCAGTCAACAGATATCGTCATCTGACAGAATCGTTTGGAGCTCACAGATAATTGTGACTGTCAAATAATAGAGAAATAATTTTCAATAAAATAATATTGTATTGCGACTATAAATTGAGATGTAAGCTATCCTATCTTGTAAGTTGGACCAAACTGCACATTGATCAAAAATTTAATTGAAATCAGTTCAGTAGTTTAGGAGTCCATCGCGGACAAACAACGTGACACGTACTTTTTATATATAAAGATAATATACTAGAACCCAATGACTTCGTCAATCTTACTTAGCGGTACCATGTAGCGACATCTATGAAAATGTATTAAATAAATAACGATGTATTTAGCGCGTCAAATTTTCATATCGATATACATCGCAACCGCTTCCGTAGATAGATAATAGATGGCGCTAGAGTAGTCAAGTGAGCTCGGCCACGGTCCTTATTGCTTTGTAAGAGAGATAATTCTTCTGACTAAAGTCCTCCTAAATGGCTGGACCGACTTTGATGAAATTTTAGGTGCGTGATTATGATGATTCGAGAATAGTTTAAATTGACAATTGAACTCGGTGGGTAACACTGTTGTCGAGATCCAGAAATTACCCGTGCGAAGCCGGGCCGAATCGCTAGTTTTAATATACAGCTCGACCGTGGTTGCTCGGAAGCTGAGCACGCTCTGTAGTTTCTTAGTACTGGAGCAACCCGGGATCGATCGCCGCCGGCAGCAATAAAATTGTTATTGCAATTTTAAGTGCCCGACGGTGAAGGAAAACATCGTGAGGAAACCTACATAAATACTTATACCTTTGCGTTACGCTTGTAATTCTCGAAAGGGTAGGCAGATCCCAAAAGGCAGTAAATCACTCTGACCAAAACTAGTCAAAACATTAAAAAACTGTACAAAAAGGGTTATTATAATATCAAAGAATACATGAATGAAAATAACCCCTGGGAATAAGGTGATCGCCACCATGCTGGTTCTATGAAAAACCATTTAAAATTTGTATAAGATTAATTATTAAGTGGCGAAGCTTGCGAAGTCACTTATTGATTTCACGATGTTTGTCCGTCTGTCCATCTGTCCGTCCGTCTGTCCGTCTGTCCCACGATTATCTCGATAACGGTTTCGAATTTTCAAATTCTGTTTTCAGCAATCGATTACTGATCACCCAGGCATCTGAACCTCCTATTTTGAATTTTTATTTTCGTTAGAAACCGCTACAAAGTTGATTGCTTCGCCACTTTGCTATGCTGTTAGCTTGCTAGGTTTATTGTTAAGTTAAATTATGTATAAAAAAGTCCCGCTGAGTTTCTTGCTGGTTCTTCCCAGGACAGAGGTATTTTCCGAACCAGTGGTAAATAAAAAATGACTTTCAATAAGTATTATGTAATAATCAATATTGAATAAAAAAATATTCTATTCTATATGGGTACCTATAAAAGGAAATTATGAAAGAATTGAAAGGTGACTAGCCTGTGGTCTATACAATCGCGAACCCAATATCCCCTTATTTGCCTTTTACGACATGTTAAATAAGTAATACAGTTGGACATTCTTTTTTGTTATAAGTTCCACAAAAACATTGGACCTATAAGTCCAAGACCAACACGGGAAACCAACATTTATGAGAAATAAAAAAAAAACGAAGATATTATGTAAAATTTGCCAACACGCATTGGAGCAGTGCGTTGTTTTTCTTATCATATTTAATCCCTCAGAAATGAGAGGATGCCTGAGCCCAGCTGTGGGACGTATATAAGTTTTAACTTTATTTTTACTTTATTGTTAATAATATATTTACAGCTGTTTGGTATAATTACACCCTAATACGTCCCACCCCTAGGCACAGGCCTCCTTCCATTTCTGTGAGGGTTTTAAGGCTGAAAGAAGTCCAACGCGCTGCGCCAATGCGTGTTGATGTACTTCACAAGTCTTCGAAATATATATATTTTTATTTCTAAGACATGCATCCTTGCGATGTTTTCCATCACCGTAGAGCATATGCTAAAACGGCACGTAAAATTGTAATTAACAATTTCATTGGTACAGGCAGGGTACGAATCCACAATTCTCGTGTAAATTTATTCATATTTACAGCGATCGCTTAGCCCCTGAGTAGCCACGGCTTTCTTTAAAACGCTTTTAAATACTGGTCACTTTAAAACACTTAATTTAATAAAAATAAAAAATTATCCGTAGGTATCGTAACGATTATGGGAAATTTCATAATAATCTTTTAGCTTCCGGTAGATGGCGGTATAACCATCTGGCTTACACTAGACGTAAAATACAAAGAGAGAATACTGAGAGACTAGCCTTTCACTGAGTAATACCATTCTCGAGCACGTCAGGAGTTACGTAGGTAACTCAATAAGTTTCAGGATGCTCGAATTTTAAAAATGGAACGTACCCCTGTTATATGTTTCTAAAAAGCATTTAAAAATAGAACTCCTTAAGCCAATGAGGGCTAATAATTTTCTACTCACCACATGTCGCTAGTTGTGATTGAGGTAAAGTTTTTCGTTACATAGTGTCAGTCATTTGAGAAATTAATTTTAAATAATAGTTTATCATTATCTATTGTGTATTAATTTAATACTCTAGTACTAAATTAATACACAACACAATGCGTCGGCGGTTTGATTTTAAATTTTTTGCACTTTTTAACTCTTTATAGAATAATCGGCCTTTAATTGTATTTCTAGTTTGGTTTATTCATTGCTAAAGTAATTAGTATAAAATATAACTAATAATACAGAAAGAAACCTTAAAGATTACATTTTCCTAAGAAATTATCGTCCCCGCTATGAAATTTGTCATATATTTTACTTCACTGTAAAGTGGCGCCGCCTTGGTGGCAGAAAAAGTTGTGGATGCCTTCATTGCTCAATATTAAAAAAAAACAAAGTTCTATTAATTTTCCTGCAACGCTTCCCGCGCTTTTCATTTAAAGCGATGGATCTTAACCGTGAACATTTGCGCGCTATGTTATATTATGGTTTTAAATTAGGTTTAACCGAACAATTAAGTTTACAACGGTTACTATCAGCATTAGGGGACTCGGCTCTATCACGCGCAACAATTTTTAGATTGTTTGCTGAATTCAAAAGGGGTCAAATTAATCTTAAAGGTGATCAAAGAACGGGGGCCCCACAAACAGCAGTAACGGCAGAAAGTGTATGGATTACTGAAATGTTAGTGCGAAAAGACCCACCAATGACATATACGGTCATCGAAAACATTGTAGGTGTTAGTTTGGGGAGCATTTTTTTTTATAGGATCGGGTGATAAACGAGCACACAGTCCACCTGATGGTAAGTGGTTACTGTGACCCATAGACATCTACATCTATCCTCAATAAAGACTCAAGATGCAGATGCGTTGTCACCCGTGAGGACTAAGATGGAATGCCTCTTTGCCAGTTAAAAGGGTCTCCGGTTCTCTACACTCACCATACGAAACACAGCAGCGTTAAGCTGCTATTTTACGCTGGTTTTCTGTGAGAGCGTGGTCCTACCCCGGTCGAGCCGACCCATTCGTGCTACAACCATAATATAGCTGCAGCATGGCTCTACTACTAGCATTCATACAATCCTACATCAACATTTTGGGTGAGGAAGCTTTGTTGTTGACAGATCCCTCGTTTGCTCTCCGAAAGCGAAAAACAGACTCGTGCGGATTGGTGTCATGAAATGTGTCCACGTTTTGAAAACGGGGCAACGGGGCATCTAGGCGTGTTTCAGAAATCGCTACTGGTGACGAGACATGGATGTATCAATATGATACATTGACGGTTCCGTGGCGCAGTGGCTTAGCAATCAGTTGTTGCGCTGGGGGTTGAACTGAACGTGGGTTCGAATCCCGCACGGAACAAGTATTTGTATGGCCTACAAATAATTGTTCCGAGTCTGGATGTTTGTCCTTGTGCAATTTATGTTTGTAAACTGCCTCCACTACACAGGAGAAAATCCTAGTGTGAAGGTAACGTTTAAAAAAAATATGATCCGGAAAATAAAAGGCAATCGTCGGTATGGGTCTACTCAGAAGGACAGTTACCGACAAAACTGCAAAGACCTCGCAATGTCGGCAAAAAAATGGTGACTAGTTTTGTTTTTCACGAAGCGGATATTTGTAGACGTCAATGCTGGAAAATTGTAGGTCAGTCACTGCTGGAAAATTGTAGGTCAGTCAACTCTGAATGGTATACTACAGTTGCATTACCCTTTTTAATTAAGCTTTTCAAGTTGTGCGGGAGAGAAGACCAAAGACCGGGCTTCGGGAATTATGCTGCATCACGATAACGCCTCTTCACATACCCCCCCTTAGAACAAAAGCATATATTGAGGAATCTGGTGTTGAAACTCTGTCAGCTACCCTACAGCCCTGACTTAGCTCTTTGTGATTTCTTTTTGTCCCAAGAGTCAAAGAAAAAATAAAAGGCAAGTTTTTTCAAGCGCCAAAGAAGCGATTTCCGACCTGTCAGATCAAGACTGGCAAAAGTGTTTTCAGAGTTGGTTTAGGCGAATGGAACTTTGTATAGAGCATGATGGAGAATATTTTGAAAAGATGTAAAAGAAATATTAATAGTATCTAGAATACTTTTTGTATATCCTAAAACTTATTGAGTGTCATACGTATAGTATATAGATATATAATATACTTGCCGATATAGTATATAGCCGAGTATTGCATAATATACAGGGTATAGGAATCGTAGTATCAAAGGTGCAGTCTGCCAAGCGTGCCAAGCATTACGATAGAGGCGACAGGGGGCGTGTCATTGAACACAACAGTGGATTTTTATAAGCATAATATTATGAAGAAAAAAATATTTGTTTAAATTGCATTTTTAGATGACTTAAAAAAGAGGAGATTTGCATTTCAATTGTTTGGAATTTTTTGTTTTTTTATTTATTTATTTTATTCTTGATTGCACCAAAGTTGTATATTCTCCACCAGCTAACCTTGGATAGAATAGAGAGAGATTAATGGGCAGCAGGAGGTATATAAATAAATATACATATATATATATATATATATATATATATATATATATATATATATATATATATATAAATGTGTGTGTGTGTGTGTGTGTGTGTGTGTGTGTGAGTGTGTGTGTGTGTGTGTGTGTGTGTGTGTGTGTGTGTGTGTGTGTGTGTGTGTGTGTGTGTGTGTGTGTGTGTGTGTGTGTGTGTTTCAACACATACATAAAATTTACACATATACACTTATATTCACATATATCGATATATAAATATATTTTTGAAGTTATACCTTTTTTGGGGCGTTTGGGAAAAATGATGACACGATGACCGACACTTGAAAAGCGTTCATTATTCGTATTAAAGTATGTAAAATTAAAATAATTACATATAATTGGCGGTCGTATAAATGTAGTTTCTATTTGAATTGTATTTATACAATATTCTATGTTCAATAAAGGTTAATTGCATTTCAATTAACGTTAATTAAGTAATAATGGAAACAAACGAATATCTTTTCGTATGTATTTTTTACAAAGTGGTAATACCCTCTGACTCTTTGCCGCCAAATATAGATACGATAACGACATAAGTAGATAAGATGGTGGTAGAAACGGAAGTTATAATAAGTTCTGTAATGTTTATGTTTGTTAATAGTTTTACGGAGAAATTTATTTTTTTCTCCAATACACAAGGAGGCTGGATGCAACCATATGCTTGGGATCCTGTAAAACTAAACCTAAGCATACCACTGCAAAACTTAAAGACACAATAAGTTATATCTTCGTAGATCTTTCCAAAATTAATAATTAAAATGCTGAAGGCACTCTCGGTAGAATCGACATTGGGACGTCAATCACTTCAGTGCCCTCCCCAACCCTTTACCCCGTCGTGACCATGGAAAACGAAAGTTTAAATTAAGTAAAATTAGACACGATAAACTTTTAAAAATTGTTTATTCGACGTTAAGGTGAAAGCTCCAGGGTGGCCCGCGAAATTCTAATTTTCTTGGGTTTTTTGGAATTTGCAGATCAGGGTCAGGTTAAATGTTTAATAAAATATGATTCGCGACCGTAACGAGTATGTGTTTATAGAATTATTATCATTAAAATCACCAATACAACCTTCTAAGTTCATATAATCCCTTTGAATGAGTTTTTCTGGAAATATTTTTTTTATAGGATAGGGTAACAAACGAGCACACAGTCCACCTGATGGTAAGTGGTTGCTGTGGCCCATAGACATCTACATCTATCCTCGTTTGCGAATCAAAATGCAGATGCGTTGTCACCCGTGAGAACTAAGATGGAATGCCTCTTTTCCAGTAAAAAGGGTCTCCGGTTCTCTACACTCACCATACGAAACACAGCAATGTTAAGCTGCTATTTTACGCTGGTATTCTGTGAGAGCGTGGTCCTTCCACGGTCGATCCGACCCATTCGTGCTACAACTATACTACTAATATAGCTGCAGCATGATTCTACCACGTTGAAATAGCCATACATTGGAATTATACGAACATAGACGGTTGTATTGATCATTATAATGATTATAATTCTGTAAATACATACTCGTTACGCTCGCGAATCATATTTTGTTAAACACACAACCCGACAGTGACCTGCAAATTGCAAAAAAACCTAAGACATTTTGAATTTCGCAGGCTACCTTGGCGCTTCCACCTTAAAGTTACAATAAAGCTTATTTCTTATTTATAGGGATTTAGGGCAAATAATTGTCCGCCGTGCTTCCCCAATGCATGATGCCGGACTTTATTACATGTCTTCGAAATATTGTTTTTTTTTCTTATCTCTCAGACATGCAGGTTTCCTCACGATGTTTAAGTTCACCGTCGAGCACGTGGTATATCAGCACTTAAAATTTCAATTATCAATTTCATTGCTACAGGCGGGGATTGAATCCGAGTTTTGCTCGCGTACTCCGAAATTCACAGGGAGCGCTTACAACCTGAGCTACCACGGCTCTTTTTCACGTAAATGTCGGTAATCATAAAATGTTAAGTAATTAACCAAGAATGTAGATTATATATAATCTTAGGTCTTTTTCTGTTTCTATTCGTGTACTGTAGATGTGTTGATAGGGATTTTTTTTAATGTAAAACACAATAACGAAAATTCTTACACTTAGATATGTCAATCATTGCTCGTTAAAAATAACGTATCACAGCCATGTTCCAAAGTTAACATACATAAATACGATATTCATAAACCCTAGCAATTATTTATTTAAAGAGAAAATAGTATGAAGTCGAGACAATCGATATCTTTTGAAGAATCTACCAATTAAATGGAAAGGAGTAACGAAGCGTTAGAGAGCTTTGAGAGTACTAGACACGAATATTAAAATAATAGACAGTTAATTTAATTGATAGCGTTATTACTTTCTCTGACCTATATCTTGCAGTTTGAAGGAAAATAAATAGAACATTTTTACACAATTTAAAACAAAAAGAAACACAAACAACAATAACAACATAATAACACGCCTGTGATCTGGATAGGCAGAGTCTACGAACTGTCATTAGGCACGATCCTGACACACCTCTCTTGTCTCGATTACATCGATATTACGCGTACATACATGCCGGTTAAGGGTACTCTTAATTTAGCCCATCTTCAAAATATCGCCAATTTAGTCGTTTACCTTCCGTCTAGGCCGTCCCTTACCGACTCTGCTGTTCACTTCTGCTTTGTCACTTTTCCTCATTCGTTCTTTCTAGATGATCAAACTAGAAAAATTTAATTTAAAAAACACAAAATAAATTTATATAATGAGTGTGTAATTATTATCAGTCATTATTTAAATTATATAACAGCTATGGAAGTAAACGAGTGGCCAAAGATGTGTGTCGTCTGGCATTATCATGATGAAAGACCACTCCTTTTCTGTTGACCAATTCCAGCCATTTTCTCTCAATTTTAGTTTTTTCAATTAGTTGTTGGCAGTAGAGATCCGATACGATGATTTCGCCCGGTGGTAGAAACTCATAAAAAACGATGCCCTTCCAATCTCCTCATACACACAGCATCACCTTATTGCGTGTTAATTCAGGTTTCGTTAGAGTCTAGTTAGGTACCTTGAGGATCACCAGCTGATTTTCGTCGGGGTCGATCAGCTGGTGATCTTCTAGTCTACTTAACTCAGAGAGTCCAAGGGGGAGGCATAAGCCGTTAGTTTGGACGTAGCGAAGGCCTTTGATCGGGTCTGGCACAAAGCGCTTCTTTCGAAGCTTCCTGCCTATGGGCTTCCCGAGAAATTGTGCAAATGGATCACCAGTTTCCTTGCTGATCGGAGCATCAAGGTCGTAGTAGATGGTGCATGCTCTGATCTCAAGCCTATCAACGCTGGTGTTCAACAAGGCTGCGTGCTATCACCAACGCTGTTTCTCCTGCATATCAATGATATGTTGCTAACTGGTAGCATTCATTGCTATGCGGAAGACAGCACTGGTGATGCCTTATATACCGGCCGTGCTAATATTTCTCGGGAAAACGTCGCCGAGTACCGGAACAAACTTGTGTCTGAAGTCGAGTCTTTGCTTAACAAAGTCTCGAATTGGGGCCGACTAAATCTAGTCCAGTTCAATCCCCAGAAGACACAAGTTTGCACGTTTACCGCTAAAAAGAACCCCTTTGTCGTATCTCCTCAGTTTCAAGGCACTCCCCTTGCTGCCTCAGCCAGCATCGGAATCCTTGGCGTCGACATATCGAATAGTGTGCAGTTTCGTGGTCACTTGGAAGGGAAGGCCAAATTGGCCTCTAAATAGCTTGGCGTGCTCAGCAGAGCGAGACAGTTTTTCATGCCGGCACATCGCTTGCAACTTTACAAAGCGCAAGTTCGGCCCCACATGGAATACTGTTCTCATCTATGGGCCGGGGCACCCCAGTGCCAGCTCCTTCCACTTGACCGCATCCAGCGCAGAGCGGTTCGAATCGTCGACGACCGAGTTCTTTCTGATCGGCTCGATACACTGGCACTGCGTAGAGATGTTGCATCTCTTTGCATATCTTATCGCATCTATCACGGGGAGTGCTCTGAGGAATTGTTCGGACTAATTCCAGCCGCTCAATTTCACCATCGCACATCGCGTCAAAACTCGCGTTACCATCCATACCATCTGGATGATTGGCGGTCTACCACTGTGCGATTTAGAAGAAGTTTTCTCCCTCGCACGACTTCCTTGTGGAATCAATTACCACCAGCGAATATTCCGGACCGATACGACTTAGGAACCTTCAAGAAAAGAGCTTACACCTTTCTAAAAGGCCGGCATTGCATCTGCAATTCCCCTGGTGTTGCGGTTGTTCATGGGCGGCGGAAGTCACTTACCATCAGGTGAGCCGCATGCTCGTTTGCCCCCTATTCCATAAAAAAAAAGTCTGTGGAGCTTGACTACCCTCTGACCATTATTTTTTTCACACCATCTTGTCGTAGGTGATCCATTTTTTATCACCAGTGATCAATCTTTACAAAATGGTTAGGTTTCATTACGTTTCAATAGAGAATCGCAAATGAGTACATGATTCGTTAGGTTTCTTTCAGTGAGCTCGTGTGGTACCCAAATATCGAGTGTTTTTGTATAGCCAGACTTTTTCAAATAGGTCAGAACTATTTTATGGTCAATCCACAATTCTTCTGCTATGTCGTAACTACTAATATGCCGATTTTGCTTCACTTTTTCAAAAATAACATCGACTTTTCCGTAGAGAGTAGAGAGCGACCAGAGCAAGATGCATCTTTAACATCAAATTCCCGAACTGAAAAGCTTGAAGTAACTTTATGCTACTCTTACTGACAGCATTAGGGCCATAAACGTCACAAATTATTTCGCGGCTTGAGTTGCAGTTTTCCCTTTTTTTTTGTAATAAAACTTCAAAATATGTCAAATTTCTTCGTTATATTCACTTTCATTTTAGCGGACAGAAAAAGAAATTAAAAATGTCGGGAAAGTGTTTTTTACTTCTTATTTTTCTTTTTCTTAATGCCCTTTTTATATTGATTTTAAAACCAGCCAGATACAAACAGTACAACCAAAGAGACTTTTAATAAGTTTTATACAAACAAAATATGAAGAAACTTTTGGGTTGTCAAGACATTACCTGCGACACAATATCTATCTAGATACTCTGGATATTAGCCGTCTACCTGGCCATCGTCTAAAACCCTCCGATGTTCGCAAATCATAGCCGTTGTTAAAATCCGCAATATTATTGCAACAAATTTCATTACATTAAGTTTCATTAATTGTAATCTATAATGATGGATGTCTGTGTCTGTGACATTAATTTGAAATTCTTCTTTGTAGAGCCAAGCTACAGCTATGCCTGCTCTGCATAGCTGCAACACGTATAGATCAGCTTGACCTGGGTAGAACGACGCTCTCATAGTATACCGGCGTCAAACAGAAGATTAATGCTGATGTGTTTCATTTGGTGAGTGCTGACAGATAACCAAAGGCCCTTTTTAATCCCCAACGAAAACAGAGCCGTATTGTATTAAAAGTTTATAGTATGTATCTGTTTCTGTCTGTGGCATCATAGCTCCTAAACGGTTTTTTGATTTTTTTTTAGTTTTCTTAATATAAAGTTTTCTTAGCTATGTATCAAGAAAATTTGTTCAGTCGTTTGAAGGTCATCAGCTGTTTTGTTTCTCGATTATTTTTAATTTTTAACTTAAGATATTACTGATAACAAGGCATTCCATCTGAGTTTTGCGGGTGACAACGCATCTGTATTTCAATTCTCCATCGATGATAGATGTAGATGTCTACGGGCCATAGTATCTACTTCCCATTAGGTAGACTGAGTGCTTATTTATCACACTTATTCTATAAAATATGATCTTTACATTGCCTTTTATTTAAAAGGTTAAAATTAATGTATGGTAGTGAAAGTTGGGTGTGGCAGAAGAAGCACGAGAGTAGAATAAATGCAGTAGAAATGCGGTCATTACGTAGTATGCTAGGGCTGAATCTGAATGACAGGGTGAGAAATAGTGTGATAAGAGAAATGTGTGGTTTGCAAGATGATGTTGTGATTAGGGTTAAGAAAGGAATGCTTCGGTGGTTTGGTCATGTAGAAAGAATGAATGAGGAAAGAGTGACAAAGCAAATTTATGTTGCAGAGGTGAATGGCAGAGTCGGGAAGGGTCGCCCTAGGCGAAAGTTTATCGACCAAATTGGCGATATATTGAAAATGGGCCAAATTAAGAGTACCTTTAACCGACGAGCGTGTATGCGTAGGTATATGGATGTGGAGGAAGCGAGAGAGGTGTGTCAGGATCGTGCCAAATGGAATTCCATAGTCTCTGCCTACCCCTCTGGGTGACAGGCGTGAGTGTTTATGTTTATGTTTTTTTTTTAATTATAGACGCCCTTGTTCAATTATGATTCTAATCATGAATATCAAAATTGAATTTAATTATTATCTATAGCTCTAATTAAGATGAAACTTTCGTTACGAAGTACAAGTGGTTATTATTGACCTAGCAATTAAGATTCATTAGCCTTACTGTTTTACAAGCAATTCAGCTATCGATTTTCGTATAAAGGATTTAAAAATATTAATGCTAGATTGAAAATATTTTCTTTTATTACCCCTCAACAATTTCCTCTCCTATTATAAGTAGAAACAGCCGTTTTTGCCATACATGGTATGCGTGTGGACGTTTACAGTACCTACGCTTAGTTAAAATGGTATTCTACTATTATTTACGTGAATAGAAAACTATAAAATAAAGTTTAAGAAAAAAACAAAAACCGGCTTCAATAATAAAAAAAAAAATATTAAATAGATTTTACATAATAATTTTTGAAGTCAGTGCCAAGACAGTGGAAAGTATATTCGTTTGCCAAGTCAGTTTATTTTTTAAAGTTTATTTTATAGCCTTTCTAGTGGACTTAAGAATGTCATAAGTTCAAGGTTTTCAAAAAGAATGTCGTCTACAAGTTACATTAAAATCTTCATCCTCTATTTTTCGACTCTTAGAAGTGATTTTTTTCTAAAAATTTATATGGAACCGCCCCTATAACCACTACAACCTATTTAATTAGATTTTTTTTTAAATTGGTTCATAATAAAGGTACTGACACTAGATAGGTGATTTTTTGTGTTTTAACACGTTGCCTGTCCGTGCATTATATATAATGCATTTTTGGCTGCTGCTGTGACGTCCGTGCTTTATCGATAATGCACGAGCCTATTCTTTTTGAAAGAGCTTTTGTAGACTGGACGTGAGAGCTACGTCTTTAATATTTTGCAGACGTATGAGCAGTGAATTGGGAATAATAAAACACCAATGTCCCGCGAATTTTTTTTATTGGTTGGTAACATGAACTGGGTTATTGAAAATCATTATTATTTGAATAAAGTACACTGGCAATTAGTGAGATTCGTTATAACATTGTAAGCAAAATGGTTTTTTACATGGAATGCACTCGGTTGTAACTTGTGAAGTCTTCTTCCTTGCATCAGTGGCTGTGAATCCCGATTCTTTCAGCTTTTTGTAGCAACTGGCACAACGTTTTTGCCAATTTTTTCCATTAGCTTTCTTGGGTATTTTCGTTAACTTGTGACTTGTAGGACGCAAAGATCTCGCAGAACTGGAACTTGAAAAGTTCTCAGTTTCCACCTTGAGTAATTTCTTTATAATGATTTGATGACCATCCAGAACCTTCAATTTTGACTGTGGGTGCAACTCGTTATATATCAGAATGGCATTCACTACACTTATAGAAACAAGGTCCGCAGCAATTTTCTTATACCAAACAGAGGTTTTCCTCGCCGGCGAATTGTAACTTACTAGCTGATCAACCAAGTCTATGCCTTTCTTCCCTTTATTGTAGGTCAGCACCATAGTAGGCTTCAAAACTCTTCGAAAACCAGTTGACATTCGCATTTCATGGTCGTAACACGTCGACAACATAAGCACATCCCGTTTATCATGCCATTTTAGGATGGTCGCAAAGTTGTTCTGCTGCACAGAAATTTGGCCTTTTTCTAAACGTTGCTGAACCACTTCTCGGGGCAGTTCTCGACGGTTTTTGCGATTTGTTCCACACAAATCAGTACCTTGTTCTTTTAGGTACCTTGCTAAAGGTATGCTAGTGTAGTAATTGTCCGTTATTAGGATTCTTCCTTCTTTAAGCAAATCTTTGCACAAACTAACAACAACTGACCCCGGTTTATCTAATCCAGCTATTTGGTCGTCTTGACCGGAATAAACGCGGTAACGCCAGGTATAACAACTGTCAGTACATAATTTATAAATTTTTATGCCGTACTTATGAGATTTTTGTGGGTTGTAAGTTCGAAAAATAATTCTTCCCCTAAAACCAACCATCGACTCGTCGACTACTATACATTCTCCGGGGGTAAATATTTTTCGCCAGTTTTTTGTTAGTTTGTCGATGAGTGGCTGTATTTTATATAAACGGTCGCCTTCATTACGTGGTGCTTCGTTATCTACAAAGTGCCAGCATTTCAGTATCAGCGCGAATTTATTGTAGGACATATTTATCTCGTGAAGAAGTGGATGATAGTATAATTTGTCCTTTTTCCAGTAGTTTTCGAGCGTTGGAAAATTTATGACTCCCGTCAGTAAATAAACACCTAAGAACTTTCTCATTTCATCTCCTGTTATTGGTTTCCATCTCCTTAGACGACTGTTGGGCGTCAAATCATTCACTGTGGTTTGCAAAGCGTATCTATTGGTTTCGACTACCATAAATTCAATTATGTCTTCATCGAAAATGTGGGTGAAAATCGTCCATAAGTCAGATTGATCAGAAAATAAGCGTTCCTGGCGTTTGCCTTCATTATAACCAGTAAAAACTTGCCGTGGCAAATTACTTATCTCACTCTGCCATTCAGTACTAAGCTGGGGGATATGTGGAGCAGAAAAAATGGAATCAGCAGGAGACATATGCAAATCATCAGCAGGAGACATTTGCAAATCATCAGCAGGCAAACCAGAACTACCAGCATTTACTTCATCCGGCTGAGAAAGAAAACTAGCAGGGTGACATTCAAGCTCGTCATTATCAGAAGCAGAAGCGACTATGTTACCCGATTGTGCAATAGCGGCGTTTACATTCTGTGTATTAGTAATATCAATAAATTGTTGAATACTAATCAGATCGTCCTCCACCGAAAGCAAAGGGATATCTTGTGCATTATATACGTATGTACCTGAATGTAAATCTTCTTCATCGTGTGAGTCCAAATCTTCTAGTTGACGCGAGAATTCGTCTTCACCATCACTATCTTCCAAAATACGTCGCATTTGTTCATCAGATAGATGTTTTAGAGGCATTTTCACTTCAAAACAATAACAAGAACCAACGAAAAATTCGAATGATGTTTACCAACAAAAAACGGTTAAAATGACATATGATAATGAAAATTTTGAATGACATTGACAATGATATGAACAAAAAGCAATAATAAGTTCATAAAAATTTATTTATTGTCTATGGATATAACAAAAATTTACATTAAACGTCCGTGCATTTTATGTAATCCACAATGTTCTTGCTACTACGTCTGTGCATTATTTGTAATGCACGGTATTCTAGCTGTCACGTCCGTGCATTAAAAATAATGCAATGCTGAAATTCAGTAAATGCAAAAGTTTTATTGAAAATCATTTGTACATTCTTTGTAAGTACATAAAATGAAACAGTTTGGCCGAAAAAAAAAATTGGACGTCATGACAACCTTATCCAAAGTACTCTGGACAGGCAACGTGTTAATATATTACCTAAGTATGTTATACAATGGCAAAGTGTCATGAAAGCCTCAAGCAGATTGCGGTCTGCCCAATTTTAAATGAACTATGACATACCAGTCGCCAGTCGTGGTATTTGATTACTGATATCAACGAGATGGTAATTTTTTTATCTATCGGTGTCCATGAAGTTCTTTAGAAATTTCCAATAGTCGCATGCCAGTGTCGCTGTCCAGCGTGCAGAATTTCCTCAAGAAAAGTTGAAACAAGTGATTTTAAATTTCTAAAATTGAAAAAGAAATAAAATGAAATAGTCTATGGTAAATATTTATTGGATTAGCAATGAAACATAAATAAAAAAAATTAAGTCACATTTTTATATCTTTTACGAATATTTAACTAAGTTCTACAGTCAACTCTATAACTTCCTTACTCTAGTCAAACATACATCAAATGCACACCCAATTAAAATAGATGACCCATTTACATACTTATTGAGATTTAGTACGGTCCTTTGTTAACCGTAGATTATAAAAAAAAACTAAGAATAGGTACATTAACAACGTAATGGCGTAAACGTTGGGATGCAACTGAGATTATTTTAATGCTTTGTAGTATGATATATTAAAGTAAATTAAAAACAATGCAGTACTTGCACGGTAAAGCCATGCTGCAGCGATATTACTGTTATAGTTGTAGCACCACGCTGCTGTTTCCTATGGTGAGAGTAGAGATCCGGAGACCCTTTTTACTGGAAACGAAGCATTCCATCTTAGTCCTCACGGATGACAACGCATCTTCGATTCATAATCGATAATAGATGTAGATGTCCATGGGCCACGGCGACCACTTACCGTCAGGTTAAGTGTGTACTCGTTGGTCACGCTTATCCTATAAAAAAACTTTCGTAATAACAACTTTTTCGTTATTTTAATAAGGATGATAATACACATAGAAATACAAGCAAACAGTCAAACTAATGTGTGTATCTATACCCAGAAACACTCTTTGTGAAGACAAATGTGTTCAGTTTTATATAGAAATAAACCCATCTGATAATGGCAAGTGGATGCTGTGCTACATAGTCGCCAACATAACATTGTGTAAAAGATGCAAGATTTCTGATATTGCAATCCTTAATGCACCTGCTAAGCGCGGGGAAATAGATAAAGCATTTATAATATACAAGAGAAAAGTACAATATCCAGCTATGTGCAATCTTTAACGGGATTTTATAGAAAGGAGGAGAGTCCAGACGAAATTGTGAATGGAACAGTACCAAAAAAAAACGAGCAAGTGGGAGTCGGACTCGTGCATAAAGTGTTCCGTACCATCGTAAAACACATTTCTAGTAGGGGAGCCCACTTTAATTTTTAATTTATTTTTGTTATTTTTTGTTATAGCGGCAACAGAAATATACATTCTTTGAAAATTTCAACCGCTGACAGACAGACGGCTGAATGGACGGACGGATAGCGAAGGCTTATTAATAGGGTCCCGTTGGTTACACATTGTGTACGGAACCCTAAAAATATCGTTTTATAGTCAAATCGCATTTCGATCACAGAATGTTAATGTAAATGCGTTTTCAACCCTGAGGACTTTAATACAATGCCTTTTTTTTATAGGATATGGGTGACAAACGAGCACACAGTCCACCTGATGGTAAGTGGTTGCTGCGGCCCATAGACATCTACATCTATCCTCTATTACAATTCAAAATGTAGATGCGTTGTCACCCGTGAGGACTAAGATGGAATGCCTCATTTCCAGTAAAAAGGGCCTCCGGCCACCTGCACTCACCAAGCGAAACGCAGAGGTGAACCTTTACTTCAAACCTCTACCACTGTTTGAAACACCACTGTTGCTTCTTTACGTAAAATGGGTCCTCGGTTCTCTTTCCTCATCATTAGCAGCTCACCTCATCATGCTGCTATTTAACGTCGGCATTCACTATAAGTCGTATTATTGCTATTTCATTTATTTATATAGGATAAGGGTGACAAGCGAGCACACAGTCCTTCTGATGGTGAGTGGTTGCTATGGTCCACAGATATCTACATCTATCCTCGTTTGCGAATCAAAATACAGAAGCGTTGTCAGCCGTGGTGACTAAAATGGAATGCCTATGTTACAGTAACAAGGATATCCGGTTCTCTACACTCGCCATACGAAACACAGTAGTATTAAGCTGCTATTTTACGCTGGTATTCTGTAAGTGCGTGTCCTTCGCCGGTCGAGCCGACCCATTCGTGCTACAACTATACAATTAATACAGCTGCAGCATGGCTCTACTACGTTCATTATGTATTACTGCGTTAAATTAAATGTTAAAAATATGTTCCATCAGAATTGATTTTTTCAAAGTCAAGAAAGTTACGCTATCGTTTCAAAAAGTCTCTAATACAGGTGAGAACTTGTGTAGCAAAAGACTCACAAGTAGTATATTTTTCTACCAATATTTGCAATTTAGCCATATCCAATATTTTATAGACACAAACTTAAACAGTCTACGAAAGATCATTATTTCTGCGCACATTTTATTTTAAATAAATAATTTTATTTATAATATTTTTTCTTTCTAAGAATGTTTTTCAAGTGCACCTTAAATTTATGCAAAGGCAAATCAGTAATATTGAAGGATATCTTGTTACAAATATTTATACATCTATTCACAAAGCACTATACTTATAAATCTTGTACACGAAGTAGGTGGCCTGTAAAAGATCTATATAAAGCTTAAAATTATGATGACCGAAAATATAATTGGGGACATCTATTCCCAGATTATCACCCCGTCTAGCCATAAAGGCTCCTCTACATTTGCCTAATGCTCGTCTACAAAAAAGTATTTTATACTGAAAGTACTTGTGATAAAAAAAAAAACTTTTTAGTCGCCGACAATTCATTCGTACTTCGAGCAACTTGACGCTCCATTTGATAAGGCATCTTTTTTTGTAATCCGCGACCTTCCCCTAACACTCACGACGATAATTTCCCGTATAATTCGAGTTGTTCTCAGGACGGCGTCGAACCGAGAAAGTTTGGAGCGATTATTCGGAATGTTTATTGGCGTGTTGTTTGTCGTAGTTTCTGTCGTATGCCGTTGAGTTGCTAGTTTAGACTGGAATATACGGGGTTGTTTTTGTCGTTTGTGATTTCGTTTTTGTTCTTATAAATGAAACCTTCACTTTTATACTGTGTGAGTCTCATTTATTTTTTAATTTAATCGGTGTTTATTAAAAAATGGTTTACGTTATTGAACATTTATGTCAGAAAGGTGTTAACATTTTTGAATATTGGACTCCACAGGAGTCGCTTCATTCAAGATATTCATAAAAGATATAGAAGTAGAACACAGCGTATAATGTGAATTGTCAAGAATTTCTATTGTCTTCAATTTCTATATTCAATTTTACAAATGTGGCATACAGTCCACTTGATAATAAGCAGAGATAAGCTACATGGAATCATGAAATAGCAGTATAATACTGCAGTGTATATGTGGCAGCACTCTCGTCGCGCCACAAGCGAAATATATCGAAGCCTAAATCACGCTATCATAGTTCCGAAGTAAAGCAGTATATGTAGAATACCTGCGAACTGCTACTCGGAACATTGGCCGCGCTCTGGGCTGAATATCTTGCTCAAATTAAGGTTCTCGAGTGGCGGCCTCGTACCAGCGGACGAAGTGTAGGGCGTCCCCCCACTAGATGGAGTGACGACCTGGTAAGATATGCAGGAAGTCGATGGATGCAGGTAGCTCAGGACCGTACTTTGTGGCATTCCTTGGGGGAGGCCTATGTTCAGCAGTGGACTTGTGAAGGCCTGTAATGAGGATGAATTGACATAGGCCAAAGAATTAGTATGCTGAAGTGGCAATGGACCGGCCATATAGCTCGAAGAACCGACAACCGATGAGGAAGAAAGGTTCTCGAGTGGCAACTTCGTAGCGGTAGGCGAAGTTCAGGGCGTCCCCCCACAAGATGAAGAGACGACCTGGTAAGACATGCAGGAACTCGATGGATGCTGGTGGCTCAGGACCGTGCTTTGTGGCATTCATGTGGAAGGGCTGTAATGATGATGATGATGATGATGAAGTAGGTACATTAGTATTATAATATAACAATATAATATTTTCTCTTTTGCCTGTTTTTTTTAAAACATCAGCACACCTTTCTCGTGCAGGCATCTTAACTTCATAAATTACAAATTGTCGAACATCCAGTTCCGCAACAAAAGCGTATAAATACTTATTTCCAAGCCGACAAATTAAAATATTCGAGTAAAGTCCAAGCTGTATTGCGATATTGACATGAAATTACCACAAGATATAGGATAAGGAAAATATCTGGAGAATGTTCTATGCTGAAAGATATTTTCAGAGGCATGTTTAATATCCAGCAACATTGTGAAGCATCTCGCAACGGAATTTATTTAGACATTGAGCTGCTATTTTACGATGGTATTCTGTAAGAGCGTGGTTCTACCTCGGTCGAGCAGACCCATTCGTGCTACAATCATAATACTTTTTTTTTATAAAACAAGGGTGATAAACGCACACACAGTCCACCTGATGGTAAGTGGTTGCTGTGACCCATAGACATCTATCCTATATTACGAATTAAAATGCAGATGCGTTGTCACCCGTGAAGACTAAGATGGAATGCCTCGTTTCCAGTAAAAAAGGGTCTCCGGTTCTCTACACTCACAATACAAAACACAGCAGCGTTATGCTGCTATTTGACGCTGGTATTCTGTGAGAGCGTGGTCCTTCCCCGGTCGAGCCGACCCATTCGTGCTACAACTATACTACTAATATAGCTGCAGCATGGCTCTACCACCTGGAATAAGATAGAACGTCTTATGACCTGTAATAATACTGCCTCTGTATACGCTTCAGACCTAAATACAGCAGTGCACAGACTGATATATGGCGGCAGAATTTGGTAAGAGTGTGATACCTACTCAGGCTAACTTCTAGACAGACAATGAGCCCTACCACCTAGTACCAACACTTAGAGTTAAAGTTACAGCCTATATACATCCCACTGCTGGGCACAGGCCTCCTCTCATTTCTAAGAGAGTTTTAAGACAAGGAAGTGTACGCCGCGCTGCCCCAATGCGTGTTGGCGAACTTCACATGTTTTCGATTTTTTTTAATTTCTCAGACATGCAGGTTTCCTCACGATGTTTTCCTTCACCGCCGAGCACGTGGTAAATCAGCGCTTAAAATTGCAATTAACAATTTCATTGGTGCCGGCGGGGATCGAACCCGGGTTGCTCGCGTACTGTGAAATTTACAGCAAGCGCTAACCATCTGAGCTACCACGGCTACCAACGCATTATTATGTGATAATGATGCTACTTTGCAAGATTTTTTTTATAGAATAAGAGTGATAAACGAGCACACAATCCATTTGATGATAAATGGATGCTGTAGCCCATAGACATGTACATTAATACTCAATTGAGAATCAAAATGCAGATACGTTGCCACCTAAGACAAAGATGGAATGCCTCGTTTCCAGTAAAAAGGGTCGCCGGTTCTCTACACTCACCATACGAAACATCAGCATTGAGCTACTAATTTTTATTTAATTTCATTACATTGGTATTATGTGAGAGCGTGGTCCTACTCCAGTCGAGCAGACCCATTCATGCTACAACCATAATATAGCTGCAGCGTGGCTCTACCCCTCAATTTTTTTGTTATATTTCATTTGATTTGATATTTATGGGTTTCTGTTATAGTTCTGAAGAGTGTTGTAAACGGTTTGTTTTTTTAAATAGAAATTATGAAATTAATGATGTAAGATGCACCAGCCTACATTTTATATCTATCGGATAACTAGGCGCTCGGCATTTTGTCAAATACAGAGGTGAGTGAAAGTGACGAAGTGACGGTAAGGGATGCTCTGGATAAAAGTTTATAAGTAAAATTGGCAATGTATTGAAGATGGGCCAAATGAAGAGAAGTCTTAACTGAGGAGCAAGCATATTAATGCGAAAGAAGCGAGGGAGGTGTGTCAAGATCATGCCAAATGGAAGCCCTATATATATCGTCTATACCTAGGGGTGACAGATGTGATATTTTATATATATTATGTTAACAATAATATATAATATATATTTATGATAATTATTGGGTATTTTTTGTGAGCACTACGTTTGATGTTGTCGACGAGAATGTTTACCTAGGACAAATTGTCCGACAATGTAAGTTCATCTTTGACCGACAGGTTAATCGACGGATGCAACTCGCCTGGACAGAGTTCAAAACATACAAGAGTGAGATTATAACACATTTTTTCGTCATGTATACATGAAAAGTTAAAAAACAAGTAAAAGAAGAGAGGTGGTCCTTCACAGCTGGCCGTATGAGAAAGCTCAAGGTCGCTCAGCGAATAGAATAGAATAAGTTTTATTCTATATAGATTACAAGTAATTCTTATTGACAGTTATTTATTTGATTCTACCACTTGTTCGGAAAAGAGAGAACTCTGAGAAGAACCAGCAAGAAGCCCAACGAGACATTTTTTTTCTTAGTAATAGAGTAACCTTGTATAATTTCTGGGATTTTGTTGTAATATCTTATACTCCATTAATGAATTACTGACTCTGTGGAGTCGAGAAACTGGCATAGCAAGCTATGTACAGGGCTATGCTTGGTTTTCTGCGTGATAGAATTAGAAATGAGGATAACCGCAATGGAACCAGAGTAAGCGACAGAGCACAACGAATTAGTAAACTGAAGCGGTAATAAACCGGTCATATAGCTCAAAGAACCGACAACCAATGTGGTTGTCAAATGCCAGCCTCGTGCTGGTAGGCGAAGTGTAGGACGGACCCCACTAGATGGAATGGCTGGTAAGAGATGGAGGAAGTCGATGGATGAAGGTGGCTACCGTGCTTTAAGGCATTCCTTAGGGGAGACCTATGTTCAGTAAACTTGTGAAACGCTGTAATGATGATGATGATGATGTTTTTTTTTTATAGGAGATGAAGCAAACGAGCATGCGGCTCACCTGATGGTAAGTGACTATCGCCGCCCATGAACAACTGCAACACCAGGGGAACCAGGGGAATTGCAGATGCGTTGCCGGCCTTGTAAAAAAGTGTAGGCTCTTTTCTTGAAGGTTCCTAAGTCGTATCGGTCCGGCAAAATCGCTGATGGTAATCGATTCCACAAGGAAGTTTTGCGAGGAAGAAAACATCTTCTAAATCGCACAGTGGTGGTCCAGATGGTGTGGATGGTATCGGGAGTTCTGCCGCGATGTGCGTTCGTAAAATTTGGCGGCTGGGATTAATCCGAACAATTCCTCAGAGCACTCCCCGTGGTAAATGAAAGAAAATGCAATGGGATGCAACATCTTTTCGCAGTGCCAATGAATCGAGACGATGGGAAAGGACTCGGTCGTCGACGATTCGAGCCGCTCTGCGCTGGATGCGGTCAAGTGGAAGGAGCTGGTACTAGGGAGCCCCGGCCCAGAGATTGGAACAGTATTCCATGTGAGGCCGAACCTGCGCCTTGTAAAGTTCCAGGCGGTGTGCCGGCATGAAATACTGTCCTGATGTATGATAGATCTACGATAATAGTGTAATAACATAACATTATTCAAATGTTTTTTTCCGCGCTGAAATATAAAGAAATAAATGATTGAGGTCATAAAACTTAGAACGAAACAAAAAGCAGGCGACTCTGTTAAATTACGTCCATTGTTATTTCTTGTAAAGTAATTTACTCAGTTTTGGAGTTTTGTTGTAATTAACTGGTTAATAAACCAATTTAATGGATACAGTAACAATTACTCGGGTTGTAAATGGAACGACCAGTTGTTTCATTTACTACAACTTTACTAAATTAAAAATGTATTGTTTCAGATCCAATGTAAGTTGGAAACAAAAATAAACTATTGTATTTGGTTTCCCAACTACCATTATCGTTAAACAAAAGTCCACTGCTAAAAATAAACCTCCCTCATAGATTGCCTCATAAGAGAAATATTTGTCACAGTTGCCAAGATCACCAGGTGCAACCCACCTGCCACCACCACCTCCACAGTTTTATTATTATTAAGTGGTTATTAGAAAGTCGCTGTTACCCTTCACGTGGTTCATTTTCTCTCTGCCGAGGCCGATAGGATGTAGTGGATATTCTTACACCCCCACTACACGGTAAAACCACTAATCATTTTTAATACTACATATACACACATATGTAGGGGGGGGGGGTTATCCCACCAAATGGAGTTAGCATTTTAGTTTCTAAATTATTTTGTGTATTATTATATTACGACATTTATTTAAACTCTTCAATAACTTTATTAAACTAAGTTTGTATAAAAAGGGTTATTGAAATATTAAGGAATTTATGTATTGTGTGTGTATAACCCATGGGAATGAGGTGATCGCCACCAAGCTATTACTAATTTGTCTTCTTTTATAATGTACAAGATTCTAAGCTCTTATTTTAATATCATATATATAATTATTCTAATATCTTAACGCCTCGCTGAGTTTCTTGCTAGTTCTTCCCAGGACAGGTTTTTGTTCCGAATCAGTGGTAATTAAACATAGGAGTGACTTTCAATAAGTATTATTAACAATTTACATTGAATAAAGAAGTTTCTGTTTCTGTTTCTATTATATATAATAACGTCTTTTTTATTTAAGGAAAACATTTTTGAGACATAAATATAGTACATATGAGTAAATAAATAAAGTCTTCTTTCCACTAAAACATTTTAACAAGATGCTATTGAATACTCGTAGACACAGAAAGTTCTACTCGTATTATGGCTTTACACAATAATTACTACGTAGGCAATTGTTGTTAAGACAAATGCGATAATTAAAGTAAGTATATCTACTACACATAGTAGCTAATACACATTACTGGCTTTAATTTAGGATATAAACCCAACTTACTCTCATGAAATAGATCCATGTGCTCTATGTAATTAAAAAACATTTTTATCATAATATTTTGTTTTTTGTTGACTCCTATAACACAAGAAGTGACGGGAAAATGCGCGCGAGAGAGAAGAGTTCTTACACTATGTCGTGGCAAAAGCAATCAAAGTCAAATAACTCTGAAACTACCACCTGTACACATCACTATAACTAACACAGTCCATACACACACGCGCACACACACGCGCACACACACGCGCACACACACACACCCACAAACACACACACACACACACACACACACACACACACACACACACACACAAAAGCCCGCGCGCACGCACGCACGCACGTACGCCATTGCCTAAATTTAATTAAGATTAAGTACTTAGTTTACATTGAAACATGTTTTTCGAATGTGGCAATAAAATTATATTTATTTATTTATTAATGTATTAAGCATGACGAACGAGCAATCAGTCAATCTGTTGATATACCTAAGTGATTGCTGTGTCCTTTAGATTATCCCTGAGGACTAAAATGGAATGCCCCGTTACCAGTAAAAGGAACGCCGACTCTTGTCACTCATTATGAAACAGCAGAATTTCGCTGCCATTTCAGGCTTATTATGATCTGTGCGAGCGTGGTCCTTCCCCGGTCAAGCTGACCCATTAAAATAACCATAATACATGCAACGTATTACCACCTACCAACTTTATCACCTTGTACCTAAATGGCTTCATTTTTGTGTATTGTTAAGGATAATATGCAATAAACCAACCTGTCCGGTTTGGTGGGTAGCACAATAATTTACGATTTTCAGGTGCAGGTTGTAAATTAAAAAAAAATATTGGGTTCGCATTACGCTTCTTGTAATTAACGGTGGAATAAAGGAAAATTTATTGCTTTAAGTGTTATGTGTTCCAATGGCCTGTTCTCAGCCTCGTTGGTCTGGTGATCGTGAACACGACTGATGATTTTGAGGTCCCGGGTTTGAATCCCGGGTCGGGTCAAAATCTGTTATTGGGTTCTTTGACAGGAAATTCTCAGGAGCAGCCCGGAGTCTTTAAGATCGCGAACTCAAAAAGTCATGAGTTCGAATCCGCCATTGGACTATTCTCGTGAACCACTCCTAACACAAGTATTCTAAGCTTACTAGAAGTGGTCAAAGGGAATGAACATTAGTATGTTATGCCAATAGCATTGCTAGTATTTAAAGAACCGATCAAGTGCGAGTCAAACTCGCGCATGAATGGTTCCGTACCATCGTAATACACGTTTCTAGTAGGGAAGTCCCTTTTAATATATAATTTCTTTCAATTTTTATTAATTGTTGATATAGCGGTAACAGAAATACACATTGTGTGAAAAATTAAACCGTCTATCTATTATGGATCATAAGACATAGGTGCCGGCATGAAAGTCTAGCGGTGACCGTTATCGCTTATAAGTCGCGTTCATTGGCTTATTGCACATAAGTTGCGCTGATTGGCTCGTGCGTATCGTTCACACGCGCTGATTGGCTCTCCAGTTGCATTCCTGCAATTCAATTCGTGCGTTTCCCCTCCACGTTTCGCTCAGCGCTAGACCTAAGTGCCGCGACTTGTACAGCTCGCTGATAGACAGACGGACGGTCTCTTTGAAGCTGAGAACATCAACCGACACTAGTTAAGCTATCAGAATCGGGGCTCGCTCATCCCTGTTCGGTAAAATTCGTTCATAGAAAAACATCGTAACGGAAATCTATCGTTCCGACACGAGGTATGCCATCATCATCATTATCATCATAATTATCATCTTCATCAGCACTATTTATTTAGCGCATGTTCTCTGGGCTGCCTTGTCTGGATCATTCCTGTTCTCGCCACGCCAAATTTATTCTATTCTATTATATTCTGTTACATACTCGAATAGTTTCTAATTGAATAAATCCCACTGTAAGTTAAATAGGAAGTAAATAATTTCGACTCACGATATTACTGCTTTAATAATACTGCTTACATTTGGGTTTCATATTATTTTGTTTCAAAGCGCACCACGTATTAATTATTTGCTGTAAATTAATGAAGTGAGATTTCCAATTCTGTACTTTGTATTTAAATGAATGTGAACATTTCTAACATAAAATATTATATAAATGTATATTTTCACAGGAATGCTGTAACCAGTTTTCTTAGCAACAAAGGCCTTTCATGTTTTCAGTACAGGTTACACGTCAATATAATAGATTTTTTTTTAATAAACCTAATTACTAAAAAGTATAGAAAAATTAAATAATCGTTTATTATTATAGAAATTGTATAAATATCGTTATGTATATAACTAAACTTTATCTTTAGTAAAAAAGTGAACTGCGGAGAGATTTATGCTTGGCGTTTCACAGTGAAGAATATCCTCGGTATAACCAAGGTAACCCACACATACCAACGGATCAGTAAGCTGAAGAATGGGCCGGTTATATAGCTCGAAGTACCGACACCCGATGGGGAAGAAAGGTTTTCGACTGGCAGCCTCGTACAGAAAAGCAAAGTGTAGGGCGGCCTTCCACTAGATGAAGTGATGACATTGAAATAGATACCAATTCCGGAATTTAACGGATGCATGTGGCTCAAGACAGTGCTTTGTACCATATCTGACCATCAGGTGCATTTGTTTTACGCTCTATATAGGAAGCCGTAATATTTACTGAAATTTCCCATAGTTGCCTCTTACAACCCCCACGAGACAAAATGCGGTGGTGAAATATCTTACGCCGCTTCATACCTTTTTTTTACCGACTACAAAAAGGAGACGGTACTCAATTCGACTTTATGTGTTTTTTTATGTGTGTTACCTCATAACTTTTTTATGGGTGAATCGATTTTGATGATTCTTTTTTTTTTAAAAAAGCTGATTCTTCTCATGTGATCAAGGTCTGACGAATAGTTTTGAGTTATATTTAATAACTTATATTGAAGTCGGTTGTATAAATTTTTATTTTTATATTATATAGGATAAATGTGACCAGCGAGCACACAGTGCACCTGATGGTAAGTGGCTGCTGTGGCCCTTATACATCTACATCTATCCTTGTTTACAAATCAAAATGCAGATGCGTTGTCAGCCGTGAGGACTAAGATGGAATCCCTCTTTTCCAGTAAAAAGGGTCTCCGATTCTCTACACTCACCATACGAAACACAGCAGCGTTAAGCTGCTATTTTACGTTGGTATTCTGTTGTTATACAATATATAATAACCTCAAAATAATTCAAAAGCACCGTGGTTACCATTCCCGCCCGCCAGACTTAGTAACTAAATCAAAATCTATAAGCCGTAATGGATGGATGGATAGATGACTGATTTAAAAAGAAAACAAGCTATTTGATTTAACCAAACTCCTAAGATTACGTGAACCGTTTAGAAAACAATACTTGAAAGAAATCGCCCGAATACAAAAGTACAAATCGTCGAATAAACGTTGCTCGTTCTAAATCAGGTCGAAAATGTTAGGATCGCGTGTCCCCGATACATTTTGCCGTTGTATCGCTCACGAGCACGGAATATCACACTACAGAATGGACGGTATTTCCAACTTGATGCACGGATGTTCTTTATTATTGTATCCTTATAGTGAGATCTATTTGTAATTAAGCTTTGAAAAACGTTGTACTTGACATCCGTATGTTTAAAGATAATCTTTTTTATACGATAAGGGTGACAATCGAACACACGGACCAACCGATGGTAAGTGGATGCTGTGGTTCGTCTATGGACCAAAATCGATTAAAAGTGAAATTTCAGTTAATAGAATGCCTCGTTTCCATTAAAGAGGGTCTCCGGTTCACTACAATCACTTTACGAAGCATAGCTTAAGCTGCTTTTTCACGCTGATAATTTGTGAAAGTGTGGTCCTATCATCACCATCACCTATAATTATCATGCTCCTTAAATTCTTATTTATATATATATCATTAGCGCCTGACAATTTATATTCTGAAATTACAATGAACTGCAACGAATGCTGTTCTAAAAAATGAGGTAAATGTAATCATTAAAGTCCAGTTTAAAAAAATCGCAAGTTCTAGAGACTTCAAATTATATAATTTGGATGAAGTAAAAAAGTAGAATTAAAATGTTGCATACGGCATTCGTGTACATAACAATTTTTAAGCGGGGCAAAGTTCTATTGAAAATCTGGCATTCTCCTTTCGAAGAGTTAGGAAGAACGTATGACAATATTGCAATTATTTCATGACTACCCTAGTTGGAATCCCGGATCGGGCTAAAATTAGTTATTGGGTTCTGTCAAAAAACTGTCAATAGCAGCCCTGAGTCAGGAAGTTGGTATTCTTTTATCTTGATTTCTTTCCGGACGAGTTGAAGTGCCGGTCCATTGGACTATGAGAGTAATGAAATAGAGAGTGCATTTGTGTTGTCACTTACACTCGGGTACTATAATCCTGTGCTGCATAGAGAGCTAGTTACTTTTGAGACTGGTCGCCGTGGCCAAAATTAGAACTTTATTTCATGACTAGGTACAACTTCTTCTCACCAGGATAAATACAGCCGATAATATATTATGTATATGTGCCGCAGCCGATAATGAATTATGTGTTGGTGATATTCTATCGTTTAAACATTTTTAAAATGCAATTATTACCTTTATTTGTATATAGGTATACTGGTCTCCGATGAGCTATAACAAACTAAGACTTAGTTTCTGTGTAAGCTTAGTTTCTGTGAGCGACAGTGGCTTAATAGTAATTACTTAGGTATGATACATTCAAATCTCTATACCTCCTCCCAAAATTTAGGTAGTTTTTAAATACCTTCAAAGATATAATTAATGCATATATTTTTAATACTTGGAGGAAACCTATAACCTTTTGGAACACAGTTCCTTATCGGACGGTACAAATTTCATGGATGGGGCGAGAATTTTTTTAAAAAAAAGTCGAAACGTGTAAAATTTTTCCGTCACGATCCCCTTTATATAGCGTGAGCGAGACGGAATTATATTCATCACCCTCGCACTTTTTCTTATCTTGTCATGAATGAAACATTATTATATATATATATATATATTTAATTCAATATGGATTATTACATAATACTGTTTTTTATAGGATAAGGGTGACAAACGAGCACACAGTCCACCTAATGGTAAGTGGTTGCTGCGCCCCATAGATATCTAAATCTGTCCTCTATTACAAATCAAAATGTAGATGCGTTGTCACCCGTGAGGACTAAGATGGAATGCCTCATTTCCTGTAAAAAGGGCCTCCGGCCACCTGCACTCACCAAGCGAAATGCAGAGGTAAACCTCTACTTCACGCTGGTATACTGTGAGGTCGTGGTACCACCCCTGTCTTACTTACTTACTTATTGAAAGTCATTATTTTATTTACCACTGGTTCGGAAAATACCTCTGTACTGGAAAGAACCAGCAAGAAACCCAGCGGGACTTTTTTAAACATAATTTCACTTAACAATAATTTTGTTTATACAATTTTAAATGAATTTTCATAGAACCAGCATGGTGGCGATCACCTTACTCCCAGAGGTTATTTTCATTCACGTATTCCTTGATATTATAATATAATAACCCTTTTTGTACAGTTTTTCTTTAATAAAACTTTTAAACGTGTTTATTGACAAACTTTGAACATGTTCTGGGATTTTGTTGTAAAATCGTATACATTGCCCCATAAATGAATTACTAATTCTGTGGAGTCTAGTAACTGGCTTTACAAGCGTATGTTTGTTCCTAGTGTTTAAGGTATGAACATCCTTATTCTTATTAAAGCTATTTTTTTGTATGCCATGTTTTATGTACATACATTACATTTTCATAAATATATTGCGATGCCAAAGTTAATATGTTTATTTCTTTAAACCTTTCTCTGAGGGACTCTTTACAATTTAGATTATAAATCGCCCGTACGGCTCTCTTTTGCAAAACAAATATAGCTTCAATATCAGTCGCATTACCCCATAGCAAAATTCCATAAGACATTACGCTATGAAAGTAACTAAAATACACTAACCTAGCTTCTCAACATCTGTGAGACTTCTAATCTTTCTTACAGCATATGCTGAAGAACTAAGTCTGCTTGCTAATTTAGATATATGGGGGCCCCATTGAAGTTTCGCGTCAATAGTAATACCAAGAATAACAGTGGTATCCACAAGACTAAACTCCTCCCCATTTAAGAGCACATTGGTTTTCGAATGTTTTACATTAGGTTTTGTAAATTTAATATATTTTGTCTTATTGCCGTTTAAGACCAAATTGTTGGCGTTAAACCAATGTACTAGTTTCGATAGAGCTCTATTTACATCGTCATATTTAATTGACTGCCGTTTCAGTTTGCAAATCAAAGAGGTATCATCAGCAAATAATACTATATCGTGATTGTCCCCTACAAGATAAGGTAAGTCATTAATATAGATTAAGAACAGGAATGGGCCAAGAATCGAGCCCTGAGGAACGCCCATTGATACTACCGATCCGGAGGAACATTTACCATTGATGACATACATATGTAAATGATACTTCATTTTAATAAACGCTAGTAATTCATTTATTTGTATTTTTTAATCAATAATATAATACGTTTATCAATAATAATACACTAAGAAGGGAACTTTGTTCCAACCGAGTGTTCCACGACACTCACGCATGCTTTTTTATGTCTACGGATATTGTGGTTAAGAGATCAGTGACGGAACAACGTAGCGTCATGCCTTTACTCCCCGAGAGGGTAGGTAGAAACTAAAGAGCGAGCAATAGGCACAGGCTGTGAGTCTATTCTGGCCTGTGCCTTATTTTATAGGATAAGGGTAACAAACGAGCACACAGTCCACCTGATGGTAAGTGGATGCTGTGGCCCATACACATCTTCATTTGTCCTTAATCAAGAAGTTAATGTATATGCGTTGTCACCCCTGAGGACTGAGATGCACGAGAATGAGAAGACAACGCATCTGCATTTTAATTCGAAAACGAAGACAGATTTAGATGTCTATGGGCCACAACAACCACTTACCATCGAGTGGACTGTGTGCTCGTTTGTCACCTTATTCTATAAAAAAGGCCTCCTTTCCAGTAAAAAGGGTCCCCGGTTCTCTACACTCACTATACGAAACACAGCAGCAATGAGCTGTTGTCTTACGCTGGTATCTTTGAGAGCGTGGTCCTACCCCGGTCGAGCCGGCCCATTCATGCTACAACAATAATATAGCTGTAACGTGGCTCTACCACGTATAAAAAGCCTATTCTGTCTCTATTAATCATCAAGTCAGAACACAAAATTGGGGATATTATTCATGAAATTGAAATTGATAAGTGGGTTGTGTCAATCTAGAAATACGCAAAAAAACGCTACCACAAAGTATATTTATCAAGTGAATTATTTATAAATTTGACTTGGACTCGGCAGAGGTTGTTATGACTTCTCCGGTAGCTAGCGTAGTGAGTTCACTCCGAATTTACTCCGGACATTTCACAGTGTAAAAATAAAAATAAATCAATCACTGCACAACCTAACGCGTACATATTTATGATTTTCTTTTGGCACTAACCCAACAAATATTGTGAATACGAGACAGTTTGAGGTCGAAAAAGAATTTGATAATAACTTGACTGCAGCGCCATCTATATATCCCCGTATAGCTATGAACTATTGACGCGACTAAACAAACATGATGGGTAAATAAAGATTCTGTGATTAGCTGGTAAACAGAAGTCGATGGATGCAGGTGGCTCAGGACCTCGCCTTTTAACATTCTTTGGCGGAGGCCTAGGCCTAAAAATAAAAATATAAAGATAAAAATTTTACCGGCACTAAAGTGAAGCTCCAGGGTGGCCCGCGAAATTCAAATTTTCTTACGTTTTTTGCAATTTGTAGGTCAGTGTTAGGTTGTATGTTTAATAAAATATGATTCACGACAGTGATGAGTATGTATTTACAGAATTATAATCATTATAATCATCAATACAACCCCCTAAGTTAATATAATTCTATTGTATGTCTATTTCCATAAAAACTCATTCAAAGGAATTATATGCACTTGGAGAGTTGTATTGGTGATTTTAATGATAATAATTCTGTAAACTCATACTTGTTACGGTAGCGAATCATATTTTGTTAAACATTCAACCTGACCCTGACCTGCAAAGTCCAAAAACGTAAGAAAATTTGAATTTCGTGAGCCACCCTGGAGCTTCCACCTTAACATTATCGCAGGGAACAACTCTCTCTCTCTCTCTCTCTCTCTCACACACACTCTCTCACTCTCTCTTTCTCTCTAGTCTATGTGGTAGAGCCCTTGCTGCAGTGTACCAGTATTGTCTGCTGCATAAATTGTTGGGCTTAACCGAAAAAAGGACTACGCTCGCATAGAATAACAACGCGAAAAAAACAATGCTGCTGTGTTCGTACGGTGAGTACGAGAACCGGAAATCATTTTTACTGGGAAGGAAACATTTCATAATAACGCTTAACGAATGTGTATTTTGATTCTTGATTGAGTATAGATGTAGGTATTCGGCAACAATATCCTTTTACCGATTGGTGGACTGCCTGCTCGTTTGTTATGATATTTCAATTAAAAAAAGTATATTGAAGAACTGTACCCACAGAGCAAATACAAAGAGGAGGTGTTGTAATTAGATTTCACTATGTAATAACGCGTGACAATTTGCTGGGTGAGAGGATGTTAAACCCCGCCCACTTTACTATCTACATCTACCGATAAATAGTAAAACTACTCGAATCGTTCCATATTGATGTTGCAATGTTGTTTAGCTACCTTGTCAATAGATGGCGGCTTGTTCACAAATTGATGGTAATAACTATAAAAATAATATTTTGGCGATTAAAAATTCTTTAGGACTGAATGATAAACAAATTTCAACACTTTCGTATGATTATTTTACCAATACTAAGCTCTACATAACTTTATATATTTTAGTTCCCATGACACAAAGTGTCATCATCTAGTGTCGAATATATTTAATTACATTTGAAAGCCGATGCAGATATTTTTCTAGAACCTTTTTAATAAATTAGGTATAAAATTACTTATAAATGAAATGTGATGCCATCCACAACATCAGAGCGTCTATTTGAGTGGTTTTTACACGATGAAGCATAATACTTCATTCTTTCTTCTTAATACTACGAAAATACACAGATTTCTGATTTTCGACACATAAGCGCACAGGACGAACGTTTACAGTATACTAAGTAAAGCCGCACCCACTTTGATGATGTCAGGACCTAGTTAGAATCACAGAGCACAGTTGCTTACACCATCTCCTCTTTGTCTTTACTTCGTGACTGTTCGTCGTAGCTGGTCATATGGTCGTGCATTGTCTCATAATTATATAGGGTGTTATTGCCTATAAACCTATAAGCCTCGCAACAACGGTAACGATTAGGTATAGATTTGAATGCTTAACTAACATAAACGTTCCTACAAAGTCCATTTTTCATTTGCCTACTGCAGAAACTGATACAAAGGAATAATTACAAAGCATATCAGGCCGCGAACACCGTTGCTTTTGCCTTAGACAATATAAACACAGTACATTACCGACTTCCACCTAGGGCTGTCACTCTACTCTACTATAATTAATTAACATAATATATTTTTATTTTTAATACGACACATCTTCTCGTTAGACATACCTTAAAACCTGAAAACGAAATTATACAACCAGTGCGTATTGCCAGTGATGATTTACGGATCTGAGACGTGTCCTTCACTGCTGGCCGTATGAGGAAGCTCAAGGTCGCTCAGTGAGCTATGGAGAGGGCTATGCTCGGGGTGTCTCTGCATGATAAACTTAGAAATGAGGATATCCGCAGTAGTACCAGAGTAAACGACATAGCCCAACGGATTAGTAAGCTGAAGTGGCAGTGGGCCGGCCATATAGCTCGAAGAACCGACAACCGATGGGGAAGAAAGGTTCTCGAGTGGCAGCCTCGTACCGATAGGCGAAGTATAGGGCGACCCCCCACTAGATGGAGTGACGACGTGGTGAGACATGCAGGAGTTTTAACAGTGGTAGAGCCAAGCGGCAGCTTTTGCTGTCGCACGGATGGGCTGGCTCGAACCGGGGTGGTACCACGACCTCACAGAAAACCAGCGAGAAGTAGAGGTTTACCTCTGCGTTTCGCTTGGTGAGTGCAGGTGGCCGGAGGCCCTTTTTACTGGAAATGAGGCATTCCATCTTAGTCCTCACGGGTGACAACACATCTGCATTTTTATTCGCAAACGAGGATAGATGTAGATGTCTATGGGCCGCAGCAACCACTTCCCATCAGGTGGACTGTGTGCTCGTTTGTCACCCTTATCCTATAAAAAAAAAATGCAGGTAGCTCAGAACCGTGCTTTGTGGCATTCTTTGGGGGAGGCCTATGTTTAGCAGTGGACTGGTGAAGGGCTGTAATGATGATGATAATGATTTTTATTACCTTTACTATATACCGTCTGAAAGATCGCTGCCTAATCCGTCTGGTGGTTAAAAACACGACTGGTGGTCACGAGGCCCCGAGTTCGAATCTTGGGTCAGCCAAAAACAATTATTAGCTGGGTCTTTTCTGTTAATAAATTCTTATTTGTAGCCCGACTCAGGAAGTTGGAGTTTTAACCCTGTATCTCGGAAAACATGTTAGGCCGTTAGTCCAGTGCCTGAACAATCGCCAGTTGTGTCCGATTACCAGTCCGGTAATCGGATCCAATCGAGATATGTGAGTAAGCTAAGGTGATGGCTAGTCTTCATTGAGACTTCGTTGATGGTGTGGATGGTATCGGGAGTTCTGCCGTGATGTGCGTTCGTGAAATTTGGCGGCTGGGATTAATCCGAACAATTCCTCAGACCACTCTCCGTGGTAAATGCGAAAGAAAATGCAAAGGGATGCAACATCTCTTTGCAGTGCCAATGAATCGAGCTGATCGGTCGTCGACGATTCGATATGAAAATATATGCGCAAAAATACGTACTAATCACATTTTGATTATAATAAAATATTTAATAAACTACAAACGCTTTTTTGCACATGCAGACAAATAAAACGGTAATTACGGTAAATTGAATCAGTTTTTAGTTTTAGCAAATTATTCACTATGATGATTTATTAAATACACAGCATCCACTTTCCAACAGGTGTACTGTGCGCTCGTTTGTTACCTTTATTCTATTAAAATACCATGATAATGGTTACATAGATTACTATGTGCTTAAATCTTCGTGAAATATAATTTTTCTCGATTAAGTAGTTGGCAACCCTAATGCCACCGTATAAATAACGGAAGCACGCTACCAACGCTTAGAACACATATGAAAATATTCAAGGTATCATGCCATAGCATTATTGTCTATACGAAGTCGTAAATCTTACTTTTTGTAAATATCGTGCCGATCGGCTTTGCGCTTTTTGGCGTACCATCGCTAAATGGTATTACTGGGACGGAGGACGAACTTTTATTATCATGCAAGTGTTTTGTGTCTTTACCCCATTTCACGAGGAAGAAGATTGTTTGGTGTGTATGAATGTATGCATGTGTAAATTGTTTTTTTTTAAATAGAATAACTATGTCAAACGAGCACACAGTCCACCTGACTGGTAATTTGATGCTACAGACGTCAAAGTCAAGATCAAGATAAAAATAAGTATGCGTTGTCACCCCAGAGGACTAACATAGAATGCCTTGTTTGCAGTAAAAAGGGTCTCCGATTCTCTACACTCACCATACGAAACAAAGTAGCAATAAGCTGCTATTTTACGCTGGTATTCTATGAGAGCGTGGTTCTACCCCGGTCTGTTTACCTCGGAATGTTTCCCTGTTCATTTGTGACGTAGTTACTTAAATGTTTGACAGATAATGAAGTAAGTGGTGGGTGTAGATTTGTGTTTATCCCCGGAGTGGCATCAAAATTTATCGGTTACAATAGCAATCGTCATCATTATAATAACAGCCCTTCACAAGTCCACTGTTGTACATAGGCCTTCCTTAAGGAATCACGTTCCTGGGCCTCCTGCATTCATCGATTTTCTGCACGTCTAACCAGGTCATCACTCCATATAGTGAGGGCCCATAAACTTCGCTTACAGGCAGGGGACTATCACTCGAGAACCTTTCTACCATATCGGAAATCGGTTCTTTGAGCTACATCGCCTTCTCATTGACACTTCAGTTTATTGATCTATTCGTGATCCAATGATGATGATGCCGTCTTATTTATTATGTCACCGCTTTGACAATATTTATACGAAAACATATTTTGTGCGTATCATAAATAACAATAGAAATATTGAAAAAAAAACTTTAAATAAAGCTAATTTTGAGGGTTTTATCGCGTTTTTTATTTTAATAATAGTAGTGGTATTGGGATTTGCAGTGACGGAAAAAACATTTAATAAATCCATATCCAAGCATATCACCGCCGGTATTTAAGATCGGCACTAAGTAGTGTAGATCGGACAAAGTTAGGTATAGTTAGTTTAGGTAGCCCGAGTTACAGAAACGTCAGGAATTAAAAAAGCTTAAAATAAACTCGATATAATTTTTATACGTGGTAGAGCCATGCTGCAGCTATATTAATAGTATAGTTGTAACACGAATGGGTCGGCTCGACCGGGGAAGGACCACGCTCTCACAGAACGCCAGCGTAAAATAGCACCTTAACGCTGCTGTGTTTCGTATGGTAAATGTAGAGAACCGGAGACCCTTTTTACTGGAAAAGAGGCATTCTATCTTAGTCCTCACGCATTTTAATTTGCAAACGAAGATAGATGTAGATGTCTATGGGCCACAGCAATCACTTACCATCAGGTGGACTGTGTGCTCGTTTGTCACCCTATCCTATAAATGTGGATAAGAGTTAAAGTTACGGCCTACATATGTCCCAAAGCTGGGCATAGACCTCCCTTATTTCTGATGCCCTGGTATTTCAGATTCCTGGACAAAGAAATGTCAGAAAAAATGACTTCAGGAGTCTTACGAACATTTTTATCGAATACATGTGAAGTGTCGATAGGTGACTAAACAATGGAAAATATTATATTCTGATGATTTACTTTATTACTCCACTAATTACTACACTCTCACTGCGACTAATCGTTACACATTTATAATTTCATGAAATACTAATACGAGTACACTGATAAATTCTGAAATCTCCACATAATACTACCATAGGTTACGCGGTCGACAGTCACCTATTATTCTCGTCTACCGACTTTAAACAGGAGCAGGTACTCAATTCGACTGTATTTTTTATGTACCTCATAACTTTTTCTGTGTGAACCGATTTCGATGATTCTTTTATTAATTGAAAGCTGGTGCTTCACAAGTGGTCCCTTATAAATTTGATCAAGGTCTGACCAATAGTTTTTTAGTTATTTTTAATAATTTATATTGAAGTCGGTTGTACATAATTTTTAATTATTTAGTATATGTTAGTATAGTTTAAATTAGTTGTCTTTAAACTGTGATATTAGTAAGTTTGTATATCTATCATATAACTTCTCTCGTTAAGAATATGCTCGAAAATTCTATTTTATATAGTTAATCAAAAAAAATGAGATAAATGATGATACCTACACCAAGATTAAGGAATAACATTAAAAGGCATCGTATTTACAAGCAATTTAACGCCGGTGCAGACTAATTTGTTTTTTCGACACCGATGGGTGTGATCCCCCGCCGTGTAGCCTCATCCAGCACCCAATAGCGCTAGACCCCCCGCCGATACGAGGCGCTAAGTTCTTTTGAGTCCTTTTTGCGGTTTTCTTTTATATGTTTCATTGATTTGGGATATAATTATAAGGTTGTTATAAATTATTAATTATGTTCGGTTCTCGTGGATTTCGAAAGACAGATAACACACGAATAATGTTTAGGAAAAAAATCCTTTATCCTTTGCTTTGGGTATGTTTGCAATAAAAATAAAACTTTTGTAGGTGGTAGAGCCACGACGCAGCTATATCATGGTTCTAGCACCAATGGGTCGGCTCGACTGAGGTAGGACCACGCTCTCATCTCACAGAATACCAGCGTAAAATAGCAGTTAAATGCTGCTGTTTTGCATCATTAGTTTTGAGAACGGGAGACCTTTGTTGGTGGTATCGAGGCATTCGATCTTAGTCTTCGGAGGCAACGATACATTTTCATTTTGGTTCTTAATCGAGGATTAATGTACGTAACTATGAACCACAGCATCTATTTACCATCAAGTGGACTATTTACTTGTTTGTCACGCTCATTCAATTATAAAATTGTATGTAAAATATTTTTTTCTATACACGAAGTGAAATAATTTTATTATTTTAAATTCGTTGAAGTCCGATTTTACTATTCTTCTTAAGATTATTATTTTCTGTTTTACTAATAATAAAAATGATAATTTTTCGCGGCAGTGGGCCTCGGTAGGCTATTGTTTTGCCTAATTCTTCGTAATGAACAGGATAAATAACAAACTACAGTCATGTTGTAATGGATTAATTGTTCAAATTACAACAACTACACCGCAAAGGAAGTATTTAGTTCTCAAAGTATTAAATTATATACATTAAAATATATATGTTCTTTAGTTTCTCGTATTTACATTTTTATATGAACCTATTCCTTTCACTGCTTCTTATCTATATATTCATTATCTAATGGTGAATCCGGCAAAGTAAGTAGATTATGCTACAATTCGATAGCCCGTGTTGGATTGCGGCACGTTCGCTGTTTCTGGCAGAAACTGGCTCTCAAACTGTTACATAATTTTTAATTAAAACTTCGTCGTTGTAAGCCAAAATTGATTAATTCATGTTAATAATTGTATTAATTATTCTCTTTTTGATTTGTGTGATTCCTTTCGACATGAATGTGTTAAATATCACTGATAGATTTCGGCAAATAAATAAGCAGTATATTGATGAATAATAGGAAATTTAATCACTATTCTTTAAGTTTATGTATAAATCTAAATCTTATAAATGTTATTCAGTGCTTTGCATGTCAAATATGTGAATCTATTGCAAACGTGTTCTATCTAATTTACCATATTTGATGCAAATAAATGATTTGGTTTTGATATTTTGGTTTTGGCTAAGTTCGGAAAATAAAAGGACGATGCCGTAGGTGATATAATTTATACAAACCATTCCAAGCGACTTTTGATCCCCTCGTCATAACTCAAATATATTAGACCTACACTTGTGATATGGCCCGCTTGAATACCTAAAATTCCAGAATTCATTAGTAAATCAATTTAAGTTCTTGAGTCATAACGGTCTGAAAAATCCAAATTTTATCAGTCATTCATCAAAAGTATAGACCATTTCTAGTTGACTTATAGCCATATGTTCAAATGCCGCTCAATTTTAAGATGTCGTTAAGTCTCGTGTTGTCACAGTCACTTAGACTTAAAATGACAGAGACAGCACGAGAGTTAACGGCATATTAAAATTGAACAAAGTGTGAGTATTTACATATTAGAAATTTAAGAATTAGAAAGTTAGATCATTATGCAAAGGTAAAATCTAATAATTAAAACTAATACTTGAAACCAAAAGATATTTGTTGTCGACAAAGTTATTGGTGTAGTTAGTTTCAAGTACAATACTTAATCCGTGAAACACAACAAGCAGATCAGTTTATACTTTTATTAATTTATAGTGTAGACTGCCTCGTTTTTGTAGTGCATCAGGGATGTTTGCGGCATACCAAACAGACGGTTTTAATGCCATCATACGCAAAAAAACCGCATCCCTTATTAGCAGGGTACGAGTCAGTCACAACAGCATTCTGAGGACCATAGCGGACAGATATACATCGCCGCTGTGGAAATGTCTTGTGCAGAGACTGATAACTGGGCCCTATCCACCCCCATGATGATCTGTCTCGGCACAATGTATTTATTTTATTTCCCTAGATTTTAAGCAAACCGTTGTACTACCACTGTAACTAACCATTGTTATTATTATTGTGTTACTAACCCACATATGGATTTTAATTATCTGAATTAAAGAATTTATTATTATTATATTATTATTATAGAGAGTGATGTAGTGAAGATGTGGTAAAAGATGCAGGAATTCAATAAATGCAGGTGGCTCAGGATCGTATTTCATGGCATTGCTTGGGGAGGCCTATTTTCAACAGGGGATTTGTGATAGGCCAGAAAGAAAGGAAACAACGAAGCGTAATTAAAATACAGTTGAAGGTCATGTATTGATTAACATAGATAACGGGATAAAACTTTTCAAAATTTAATTATATCCAACCAAAAATATAATATAATTGAGACAATATTCGGTAAAGATTACTTTCGAAGTCATAACCGGGATAAGAGAGTAAAGATCTGAACGGGTGCCAAGTTCCATAGCAGTAAATTTAATCATGTTTTAAATCAATGAGGGCGTTTCAATTCAAAATTCATGACTTTTTTGCACCAGGGCTGCGTTACTTTTGAATGAGGTGTAATATTATTTGACAGATTTCATGGCGGGAGAAGTTAATTTATTAGAAAAGTGTAGACAATAATGTTTTATTATGAAATATTAAGTATATTTTATATTAATTAGATAATAAAACGATACATGTTCTCATAGTGCACGAAGAACTAGTTATGGTAAAAGAAACCTCATGTTTGAAAGGGCACAATTATATAAGAAACTTCCTAAAGTCATCAAGGAATGGCAGTCAAATGTAAGCTTCAAATAATTACTAAATTATCATATTATAAAATCTATAAAATAATGGTCTTACTATTAAATTAAAATATTAATAATAATCAATCAGTATGTATATTAAATGTATTAAAAAAGAGATTATTGTAATCTCAAATTCCATTTATCCAATATTTTGCATATATATATACATAATATAAATGATATTTAAAGTTAAAATTAATAAATAATCACTATAATTTTGAAACCACCAAAACAAAAAATATCTGATTATCTTCAAACGACTGAATTCATTTTCCTGGATCATAACTAAAAACACTGTTACAAAACAAACACAAACAACACTGAAACATATAACACCCCCTCCCCCCTGTTTGCATCGGGGGCTATAAATGAACTTTCTTAACTTAAATGAAAACGATAGATATAATAATTAAAATTGTCTAAGATGAGAATAATTTCTACAAAGAAACGAATTTAATACATTAATATTTCTAAATGTACAAAATAGGCCTTAAACCTTATCCTTTTTCAAAATAAACTTGTTTTTTTTTTAATAAATTTAAAAAAAAACCTGAATTGTTTTAAGTACGAACTGCCTTAAAAGAAACTGAGGTGAAATAGTACGTCACGACTTTTATACTAGTATTTTCGGATCACTTACATCAAACTTTTCCCGTTCTCGAAGCGTCTTACCGCTTTAAAACTTAAAAGTGGATAGAGTTTCAAATCTAAACTTCAAGAGTTTGGAAGATATTGGGAAACGAACATGAAAAATTTCGCCTTGCAAGCGATATAAAGTAGTAAAACCTGTGAAATTTTGCGCGGATCAAATATGGTAGCAGACTTCAACTGAGAACATAAGTTGGGAACAAAGTTATTATAGTAGAGGTAATATCTTTATTTAACACTGTATGACTATTTTAATATATATATTATTTGAGCCACGCGGCAGCTTTTGCTGTCGCACGGATGGGCCGGCTCGAACCGGGGTGGTACCACGACCTCACAGAAAACCAGCGTGAAGTAGAGGTTTACCTCTGGGTTTCGCTTGGTGAGTGCGGGTGGCCGGAGGCCCTTTTTGCTGGAAATGAGGCATTCTATCTTGGTCCTCACGGGTCACAACGCATCTATATTTTGATTTGTAATAGAGGATAGGTGTAGATGTCTATGGGCCGCAGCAACCACTTACCATCAGGTGGACTGTGTGCTGCTTTGTCACCCTTATCCTATAAAAAAAAAATTAGACTTGCAAAATTACATTATATAGACGGCTAGAAGAACTTCATAGCGCTAATGTCATGCCACAGGAAAATTCTCACACATTAAAAAAAGAATAATATTCATTTTGAGACCATCGTCGATGCTTAATAGAATCAGGCGTCACTTTGCAGAAATCCATTACACAATCCATCATTTTACCTCAATTGCGTGCACTATCCCCGTCAACACTAATCCCTGCACCACTACTCCCAAAACTACTACTTAGCGGTCAGCCACCGCAGAGTCTATTTCACCTGAGGATGTTCTGTGTAGAGGGGAATCACGTGGCGTATTGTCGTCGGTAGTGTGTCTTTCTTAGTGTAGTGGTGTTAGAAGTAGTGGTGCTGGAATTAGTGGTGCTCTTCAAACAAAATAAAACACACCATTTTATTTTATCAAGCGGATGTACGCAAAGTAATTTTTACCAACTTTAACATCGTCCATGCGGTCAAGCCCAGAAATAATGTATTTAAAAAATTACGATTAGTAAAAGGTAACGTCCGACTTCAAAGTCTAGAACTAACAACTTAAAAGAAATACACTTAATGTTTTATGTACTTGTTTTGCATATGGGATTAAGACAGAATTTTTGTTAGCCTTTTGATTAGATTTATAAATATAATAACCTCAATATCGTCCAAATAGTTACACTAAAACTTTATCCCTTATTTTCCACCTTTAGGAATGGAATTTTTCACCAAAATTATATAGGACTACCCTTGAAGTGTAAACTTTAATATAATAAAAAAAATGTCACAATTTATAATTATAATTTATAATTAATTTATATTAAAATTTATATATAATTACTCATCTTTCTATTTAATTAATGCGATTCATGAAATTAATTTAGGTCTAAATAATAATAATAATTTATTGCTTTAAAATAAGTAGTAAGTTGTTAGAATATTTTTGGGTACTCTCTTTTAAGTAAATAGATACTTGTAATAGTGGGACCCGCTCTTCCGTAGTAGAATTATATTATTACATTAAATTACAATTAAATAAATAAAAAAAAACTCTACACAATTTAAAATTTGCAGTAAGGTATAATTAATAATATTTGTGAGTGAATGAGTGCAGTAAGTGAGTGAGTGAGTGAGTTAGTGTATGAGAGAGTGAGTGAGTGAGTGTGTGAGTGTGTGTGTGTGTTTGCGTGTGCGCGCGCGTGTGTGTGTTCGTGTGCGTGTGCGTGTGCGTATGCGTGTGCGTGTGCGTGTGCGTGTGCGTGTGCGTGTGCGTGTGCGTGTGCGTGTGCGTGTGCGCGTGCGCGTGCGCGTGCGCGTGCGCGTGCGCGCGTGTGTGTGTGTGTGTGTGTCTGTGTGTGTGTGTGTGTGTGTGTGTGTGTGTGTGTGTGTGTGTGTGGATGAGTGTGAGGTCTGTAATTGTGAAAATTTATAAGGCACTGTTTTCTAGAAGGGATTCAGTTTCTTCATAGGTAAGTTTTCTTAACAAGTCTGCTACCGTTTTTTAGTCATGGTAATTCATAGGGTAAATATTAATTTTTGGTTTATTTTATTATATAAGTAAATTGAAAGTCTTGTATACTGCCTTGATGCAAACTTAGTCTTAAATAAATCTTCGTAGGGTACTGTATATTTTCTACGTGTAGTCGTTGATGACGGTTGGTGTTTTAGGGAACTATGAAGTTTTAAAACGGTTGCTATACGTAAAATGTAAAGTTTCCTTACCGAAAGTAAATTACTCAATTCATAGAGTTAAGTTGTAGAGAATCTATAGGGCTTTAAGAATTTTTAATTAAGCACCGTTGATCTCTTTCAAGCTCAAGGAACCTGGTTTTTTGGTTAGTTTACAATTGGTTTACAATTAATCTAAATAAACTAACTAAATAAACCTTCATTATTTTCTCCCACAAATTGTACAATTGCCTATTTTATCTTTTAAAAACATATATATTTTTTATAAACAAAACAAGAGGTAAGAAGCATAAAAGCAAGTTGAATGCAGTGGAGATGCGATCTCTTCGTAAAATGTGCGGCGTTACCATGGCCGACCGAAAGCGAAACGAAGAGATTCGCATATGGCAGGTTTGAAAGATGACCTTATCACAAAAATTGATAAGGGCGTGCTTCGATGGTTTGGGCACGTTGAGCGAATGAGTGAAGACCGAATGGTGAAGAAAATATATAGCGCGAAAGTTAATATTAAAAGGTGTCGAGGTAGACCGAGACTAACTTTCGAAGACCATGTGAGCAAACTGCTCGAAGAGGGGAAGGTCAAGAGTACTCGGATACCTAGACGTGCATGTATGAAGAAGATAATGAATCTGAAAGAAGCGAAAGAGGTATGTAAGGATCGTGACACTTGGCGATCTGTTCTCTCTGGCTACCCCGTCAGGGATTGTGCGTGAAGATAAGTTAAGTATAAATTTGTGGGAGACGGGAGTCCAAACTAGGATACCCTGTGCTATGGATCTCCCGGCTCCCCATTTAGAATGATCAACTAGATGTTTTCTTTTTTTATTATATGTATATAGCAGAGACTTTTTTTCGTTTGCGAGAGAGCATACGCGCAAGCGGTTAAACTTATTGTTGTGTGTGTGTGTGTGTGTGTGTGTGTGTGTGTTGATAATTGAGTAGGATATCGCGTAATATATTATATAGTCGAAGTATAATTCTTTTTTTATTTAAGCTAACAGTGCTTAAAATACTTACAATTAATTTGTGTTCAAATTGGCTAGTAAGATATATGATATGATTTCAGCAAAGATATCACTTTAAAATAACAATTTATTTATGATAACATTTGCCTTTTTCGTTCTTTTTTTATAGGAGAGGGGGCAAACGAGCATGCGGCTCACCTAAAGGTAAGTGAATACCGCCACCCATGAACAACTGCAACACCAGGGGAATTGCAGATGCGTTGCCGGCCTTTTAAAAAGGAGTAGGATCTTTTCTTGAAAGTCCTTAAGTTGTATCGGTCTGGAACAATTGCTGGTGGTAATCGATTCCACAAGGAAGTTGTGCGAGGAAGAAAACATCCAGACGCCAATCATCCAGATGGTATAGATGGTATCGCGAGTTTTGTGAAATTGAGCGGCTGGAATTAATCCGAACAATTCCTCAGAGCACTTCGAAAATATAAATTGCAAATATCAATAAAAAATATTAGCTTTTTGTTCAATCTTCCTATAGTTTCACTAGCCCTTCCCGTCCCTTCCGTAGGAGAATCGTGAAAAACCGAGTAGCATTTTCCACCAACCAAAATCTTAATTGCAAATTGCAATAATTTTTTTTAAACTCTTTAATCGTGAATGTGCGACATATTTAAACATATATAATTTTTATTATTATTAATAAGCTTTAGTTAACTCATTTACTATACAAATTGCATTGAGCTCAGAATTATTAAAAAAATAATTTGTAAGAGTAAAATTTTAAAAATAAAAAAGTAAACGTTCAGCCTTAACCCACTGTTGGGCAAAAGCCTCGTCTTGTTCCTGAGAAGGTTGTAGATTAATTAGTCCGTGCTGCTCCATTGCATACATTTTTAGATATTATGCAGATTTTACTCACGATGTTTTCCTTCATTACCGAGCTCGTGGCATATTAGCATTAAAACATCAATTAATAATCTAAATAGTTGGTTGTTTCCATAATTTGAAGTTTACAGAGGGCGCTTCGTCACTGATTTACCACGGCTCTCAAAATACAAAATTTCGTTATGAAATAACTTACAAACAATAAATTTGTTTTGGCTTCCAAGGTTTTTCTTTAATCCTCTTAAGTGCTCAAATCAAATTTACGTACGTCCAATAAACAAAGATCTATCTGCATAACTTGGACCACTTTATCGGAGCCGGGTAAATTGTTCTACCTAAAGCGGTTCTGAACAAGATTTACGCTCAAACCTCTGAGAAAGTTATTGGGCGACGCCATTCTATTCTTTTGTCTACGCTCTTATTATGTAAGAAGTTTATCGGCCCAAAACATTGCCTTATGTGAGTCCCCACTTATTTTACAACTAGTGCATGTTCAATATAATGCATATTCATATTGTGTTATTGACAGGTTATATGATTTATCTCTACACAAACGGCATCACCTGTTTGCACACTTTTGCTCGTTTGCACAATGTTGAAGACAAATTGATGGTTGAATGATTAAGTGGTAGTGTACGAATATCCACTACCTCATATCATTCCGTGGGTGCCGTAAGAGGCGACAGATGGAATCAAATCAGGAGATGGGTAGCAGTGTCTTTCTAATAACGACTAAAATAAATAATGCGTTTAAAAATCGGCTTGCCAGGCGTGGCCAAAATCCCCCCTGTGAGGCAATCTATGTGGGAGGCCTATGTTCAGCAGTGGACTTTAATAGCCTGTAACGGTAACGATAATTGATGATGCTTCTAATCATTATTAAGATTTATATGCCAACTATTCATGACTCGGCGAATAATTTATCTTCTATCTCACTTTGATCTCGTTTATATATTGTACAATAACTGGGCAAATTTGCAGGAAAGGTTCAGAATAAGTAATGTAGGCAAATGGTGAAGAAAACTTAATTAAAAAAAAGTAAAATATTCTGTCCTTTTAATCATATAAATTCAAAATGTGTGGTAATGCATTATTTTAACTGATTGTCATTCATAAATTTCTAACGCCTACTATTTTACTACGCACGCACACATTCGTAAGAGTCGATGGATTTTTAGCGCGTAGTTGTTGCCCATAAATCACATTCAGTTTGTGATAATTTCAAGTAAAAGTAGAAGCCTTGTTTACTCGTACTTTCAAAAACTGCAATAACGGTATATGATTGTTTATATATTTGAACTTAAGTTTAAAATTTGGCTACTCTTTGAAAAAAAAACCTGTATGGACGCATTGTATAGACGGCACTACAGTCTTTTGTCGCTAATATTATTTGATAAGTGATTTTGTATTTTTTACAAAGATAACAGAAGTAATAATTATAAATTACAATTTAGGATTAGCCAAACGACATTTCTAAAACCAGCGAGCTATTGCAAACAGACAATGGCGAATCATAAAATCTACCGACAGCGCATAAACTATAATCCTATCCTAGTTAAAAGGAAAGCGGTACGTGGTAGACTAACGCAGCTATAATGTGGTTGTAGCACTTACTGGTCGACCCAAACGGGGTAGGACTACGCTCTCATAGAATACCAACGTAAAATATCAGCTCAATGCTACTGTGTTTCATATGATCAGCGTAGAGATATGGATACCCTTTTCATTGGCAATGAGGCATTCCATCTAATTCCTAAGGGGTGGCAAATTATCTGCATTTTTATTCTTTATCGAGCACTTTCCATCAGGTGGACTGTGCGCTTCTTGCACGCCCTTATTTAAAAAAATCGTAAAATGAACACTAGGTATATTGGAAACTATTGTTACTATAAACTAAATGAAATTAAACAAAGGCTTGCCACAGATGTCAGTACAAATAGCACGCAAATTAGATTTATTATTGTTTCATTTATGAATTTCCTTTGCATAAAAATAAATCATGAATCTACTAAATCTGCTGTTACGTATTAAAGTTCCACGAATCATAACAAATTGCTACAGCTCTGAATAAATTTCACTTATTACTTTTATAACTGCAGTAATTCATGGTCGAAACAACAATGACCTGGCATATTAATGTTCGATCCAATTTAAAACATACGCCGCTAGGTCACTGGTACACAAAATTTCATGGTATTATGAAAGAAAATGAAAGTGATTTTAGTAAATTGTTATGGGTATAAAAGAACTAACAAAATTACTAGCTGACCAGGCAGACGTTGTTCTGGCCTTTTCAACGACCCTTCCTATAAAAATCCTTAAATTTGCAATAAAATATTTTGAGGGTCATTTAGTGGAATAAAAAACTATCGTATCTCTCAAGTTGGACCAAAATACACACAGTGAGCAGAATTTCATTGAAATCAGTTCAGTAGTTTAGGAGTCCATCGCGGACAAACAACGAGACACGTAATTTTTATATATAAAGATTAAGTAATTACACAAATATTTCTGATTTTACTATGCTTATGGATAACTTACAGATTTGAGACTAAGTCCTTCACTGCTGGAGGTATGAGGATGCTCAAGTTCGCTTAGCGAATTATGGAGATTCTCTTCGCGATAAATTTAGAAATGAGGATATCCGCAGCAGAACCGACATATACCAACGGGTTAGTAAGCTGAAATAGCAATAGGCCGGCCATATAGCTCGAAGAACCGCCAACCAATGGGTAAAAAAGGTTCTCGAGTGTCAGCCTCATACCGGTAAGCGAAATGTATGGCGACCTCCCACTAGATGGAATGACGACCTGGTAAGATATGCAGGAAGTTGATGCATGCAGGTCGCTCAGGACCGTGCTTTGTGGCATTCATTGGGAGGCCTATGTTCAGCAGTGGACTTGTGAAAGGCTGTAATGATAATGATGACAATGATAGGTGTTTATGTTTTTCATGCGTTATTGTGTAATTTATCATCATTACCAGCCCTTAAATAGTGTATACAATAGAAATAGACCTGTCCCCTTCTAGGTTTAATTTGCCCTAGGTATCACGCTTGGCAAGCGGATTGATGATTAGTAGTATTAGTGTAGTAAGTACTTTTGCATGTAAGACTCTATTAGTCACATTACTATATACACTTAGTGTATAAACTCTTTATATCTAAAGATAATTATTATGTTATCTTCAGTTTCTGTGGTTTAATTAAAAAAATAGTTAATTAATAAAAAATTAAAACACAAATCACATTGTAATATTAATGGTACATAGCTAAACTGCAATTTATATTATATGATTTTTTACGTGGTAGAGCCATGCTGCTGCTATATTAGTAGTATAGATGTAGCACGAATGGGTCGGCTCGACCGGGGAAGAACCATGCTCTCACAGAGAACAAGCGTAAAATAGCAACTTATGGTTGCTGTGTTTCGTATGGTGAGTGTAGAGAACCGGAGACCCTTTTTCCTGGAAAAGAGGCATTCCATCTTAGTCCTCACGAGTGACAACGCATCTGCGTTTTGATTCGCAAACGAGGATAAATGTAGATGTATATGGGCCACAGCAACCACTTACCCTCAGGTGGACTGTGTGCTCGTTTGTCACTCTATCCTATAAAAAAAACACTTAGTGTATACTCTCCTTATATCTAAAGATAATTATTGTGTTATCATCAGTTTCTGTGGTTTAATTATAAATTAGTTAATAAATAAAAAATATTAAAACCATTGATTTCCATACCATCTGGATGATTGGCGGGCCACCACTGTGCGATTAGAAGATGTTTTCTTCCTCGCCCAACTTCCTTGTGGAATCGATTACCACCAGCGATTTTTCCGGACCGATGCGACTTAGGCACCTTCAAGAAAAGAGCCTACTCCTTTTTAAAAGGCCGGCAACGCATCTGCGATTCCCTCCCTGGTGTTGCGGTTGTTCATGGGCGGCGGTAGTCACTTACCATCAGGTGAGGCGCATGTTCGTTTGCCCCCTCTCCTATAAAAAAATACAGTAATGAAGCCACTCCTATTTTGTCGTAGAAATAAGCAAAAGGATAAACCAGCCTAGAAGTATCACTCTTGACCTAGTTCATTATATCCCAAGACAGAAAAGAAGCAATTATTAAAACTACAATATATAAAAAATATAAAAAAGTGTGTTAAAACTTGCTAATTTCGAACAGTTTGATTCCCGCCGACCCTAAAGAAATATTTAATTGCAATTTAAATAGCTCAAAGAAACCTACATATCTAAAAAATTTAAAAAAAATCTTATTTGTGAAATCCGCCAACACGCAATAGAGAAGCTTGGCAGTCATTTCCTGGCCCTAAAACCCTCTCAGTAATGAGAGAAAATTAGTGGTCCTACCCCAGTCGAGCCGACCCATTCGTGCTACAACCATAATATAGCTGCAGCGTGGCTTGACCACGTGCAATATATTATTGATATAATATTTACAAAGTTTGAGCACCACTACGAAATAGCTGCGTCGATGTAGTCATAACAATATGCGACAAATCGGACAAGCTGCAGTATTCAATGGCTAATTGATGCAATAAGAACACAAGCGCATTTCGTCCCGCAAACAACATGGCGGCTATTTTTTATGTGTACTTAATATTAATTTGTGGATTTTGTGTTCAAGCTTTAGAAACTATCAAAGGTATGATACTGTTTATAATTAATTTATTCATATGTTGTACATCACTGCTATTTGTTTTTAAAATCGTTGCTCATAAACAATTGATTATGAGTTAATTCAGTCACAATTAACCAACTTTTCTAAGTAATTTTACGACTTGAATTATTCAATACATTGTGTATTTTAAATATACATTTCTTCATGTATGATTTTCAAGGAATAGGAAAGTCTTCATATAGATATTTCAAGGAAGACATGTTTTCTCTTTCTCATTTTAACTTTTATACATTCTACTTTTTTATTACGTACATTGTAATTGTACTCCTTACAACGGGAAGGAGTGCTCTACTCTCGATATGTGGCCATACCTCAATTTCGCTACTTTAAATCATTCTTATACTTTTAGCTAGACATCAAATCTATATTATTATTAACGTTACAATAATTAGACATTGAATTATAAGATTAGATTATTTTCTAATTGATTCTCTTTAGACTACATAAAAAAAATGTAATTGAAAAAAATATATGGACTGCCGTCCGTTGGCATGTGCGTCGGTGAGTTTTCTCGCTTAAAAGAAATGTAAGCAATTGATTGAGATATATCAGTTTTAAATAGGATTCCATGTATTCTAAGGAGGATACCTTATGATTTTTGTTATTGAACTCAACACCGTTCAAAAGTACTTAATGAATGTCGATCAGATTCTCTGTTTTTGTTTTTGCCTTGTACAAATTATTGATGAGGCGTGCACTTTTGGGTTCATCTATAAACTCCTTAATATTATAATAACCCTTTTATACAAACTTAATTATAGGCATTAGATTTATAGGCAGAGTAACAACACTCATAGTTCGTAATCATAAACAGTATTAGTTTACAAATATTTGGTAAAATTTTACATTTTGCTACTTGATTATACTAACAGTCAAATTCTATCAAAACAATTTGCTTCTTTAGGCTAATGGTCGTAAGTGCGATTTCTGATCGTGAGATCCCGGGCTCGACACCCGGGTCTGACCAAAATAAGTTGTTGGGTTTTGCTATCAAGAAATTCTCAGTAATAGCCCGGGATCAGGAAGGTGGCGGTGTTACACCCACGTGTCTTGGAAAGCACCTTAAACCGCTAGGCTCGCGTTTGATGCCTCTCCGGTCGTGTCAATTTACCTATGTCAATATCATGGCTATGAAAGTGAGGGAAGAGAGAGTGTACCTGTGCATGCGCACACACTCGTGCACTAAAATTCTGTCCTACACACATAGCTTTTTTAGGATAAGAGGGACAGGCGAGCACACAGTCCATCTGGTGGTAAGTGGTTGCTATGGCCCATAGACATCTAGATCTATCCTCGTTTGTGAATCACAATGCAGATGCCTTGTCAGCCGTGAGGACTAAGATAGATTGCCTTCTTTCTAGTAAAAAAAGTCTCCGGTTCTCTACACTCACCAAACGAAACACAGCAGCATTAAGCTGCTAGCGCTGGTATTCTGTGAGAGCGTGGTCTTTCCCCAGTCAAGCTGGCCTATTCCTGTTACAACTATACAATTAATATAGTTGCATCATGGCCACCACGTTTAAAAAAATTATATGGACATTATCAATACAAACTTAATAATTATAATCATTCACCGTATTGGGTTTAAAATTGGCAATATATTTCCGTTTAAGAAGACAGACTAGAGTTACAAAATGATGGTTGACGTGGTAGAGGCACGCTACAGCACGAATAGGTCGACTTGGCCGGTAAAGGACTACCATCCATTACAGACTATAAGAGTCCACTGCTGAACATAAGCCTCTCCATAGATATCCTTACAGGGAATGTTTGTCATAGTTACCACGCTTGGCAAGCGGGTTGGCAATCGCAGTTTTTTTTTACTTTTAAAAAGACGCTGCTGCCAACTTCCTGTTTGTTTATCTCTGTCGCCTCTTAATACACCCACGTGACGACTTGGGGTAGTGGATATTCATGCACCGCCAGTATAAGGTAAGTATTTTACACGGTATCTCTCTCTGGCACAGAATACCAGCATTAAGTATTATTATAGTGTTCCTGTGCTTCTTGTCGTTAGTGTCGAGAACCGGAGACCCATACTATTGGAAGGCATCTAATAAACGTTGTTTCAGGGATAACGATGCATCTGCTTTTGATTGCTTTGCTTTTTTGCTGGTTCTTCCCAGGACAGAGGTTTTTTTTCGAACCAGTGGTAATTATACAAAGGAGTGACTTTCAATAAGCATTATTTATAATCTATATTGAATAAAAAAGTTTCTGTTTCTGTTTCTGTTTCTGAATTTTAGTTTCCTGAGATACAGGTGATAACCTAGTTCAGGAGACGGAGGTCCTTTGTATCAAAAAAAAATTTGGTTGCTAATGAACGTTATTTTAATTTATTTTATTATTTTGATTCCTAGCGGAGGATAGATGAAGGTGTCTGTGGGTCACAATATTCAATTAACATCGAGTGAACAGTGTGCTCGCTTGTTGTTTTTTCTTTTATTTTAAAAAACCGTCTCGCTGAGCACAGGCCTTTTTGGGAGAAAATGCTGTGAAAAACTACTCTTAACAATGCTCGTTGAGCTGAAATTACACTGTATATATTTTATTGTTCGTATAAAAAACCAATATAACAAACTACTGCGGTAGTTATGGCACCTACGTCATTTGTATACAAATAAAATTCCTCCTATAATATGGGTAATGCTCTATAATTTGCCATTAAAATATGAGAAATTTGAATAGCTTTTTGAAGGATCGTTGTAATGAATGTTAACCTTTATGGATGCTACTATTAAACATTTTAGGGTTCCGTTGCCATCTATAAAAACCATAATATATACATAAATGTTTTAACAAATACATGTGATTTTAAATGTGCGAGTAGGTCACTAGTTTAAGAAGAGATGTATTACAATTATGTATATTATATGTATATTATATATTATTGTGTATTATATGTATATTATATAGGCATACTTTATTATCAAATACCTTGATTTGTAAGTAAATAAGCATGCCTCACCTTTTACGAATTATTAAATAGGTGTTTGTATATTATATACATTTTTAGCAACCCCCCTCTCAAAAAAATACCCCTCTATATCTAGTGCCTTCACTTACATTCCAAAATAACACAAAAAAAAACTTGAAATTTGAGGTATAAAATAATCATACTCATTCTATGAAATCTCTGAAATAATTAAGAAGAACACCGCAGTTATCAAAACTTAGAAAAAAAATCAACTTAAAAAAACAAATAAAAAGTAAAAATCAACTTCAAAGTATTAAAAAAAATATTTCATATTAATAGCTTCTAAAGAAAAATTTTAACCTTTTGAGTGCCATAATAAATATAATAAGCCCAGGGTAATAGAATATTGTTTGATCATTAAAACAAATGTAGAGAGTAGGATTTGTCATGAAATACAAATAAAATCACCCTGGAGGTATTTAAAAAGTAATAATTATTTAAATTCATATTAAGTGAAGATATCACGTATCATAAATAGCAAAACAAGGAACATACAGTGAAGCTGGGAACCTCCTTATATTTGAAATCGGCTAATAATTGCTAAAATAAAGTAATTATAAATCTTTATTTTCTTTGAACTCTTCTAATTCACTTCTAACTCTATTTCACTATAGACTGTTGTTACAATAATTATTTTGATCATGTTTGCTGCATTAGATCTGCCGCATGAGAATAGTGTAACCAGCATACATCAAGCACAACAGATTTTTTACTATCGTATACCTCCAATGAAATCAATAAATTATAACAATAAACTATTTCACAAATAAAAAAATTATTAACAATAAAAACAAAAGGAATGTAAAAAAAAGGAACGGCCAGACTCTGGAACGACATATCTTTTGACATTAAAAAGCTCCCAACAAACATTGATATATTGAAAGGGGGTTAACCCCTTTTACTACATCAATGCCAACAAGTTTGTTTTTAAAAATCACGTCCGTAAGCTTGTGAAAAAATTGTTTCAAGTTTGAACTAACACAGCTCTCATTTTCATCTACATATGTGTATTTCGTATTTCTTCTTACATAGATAATATTATATATATTTGTATATAGTTTTTTTTAAGTATATATGTATATGTATCTTTATACTGATTACTGCTGCACCGCCTTTTGTTTGTCTATCTCTGTCCCTAAGGCATTAAGTCCGCCATATGTTCAACTTTGTGCATTAAAGTTTAAATAAATAAATATTATAAATAATTTGTAGCTGCCTCAAATTTGTTTTAGCATAGTCATTTTTACTTTAAGAAACTTAATTTTGAAAAGGAGCCAAAGCTAGGAGTCGTATATATAAATTAGGGAGTCCGATGCAGTCTCATAACGTGCCTTGCCAAAAATTGCATACATGAAAGTAAAAAGGAAAGAAGTATTATGGTGATTATGATAGGCTCTTTGGCTACAAACTGGAATGGCAGCTAAATTATTACTATAGGAAAAGTCAGCTATTTGGCTTGCGTTTGATTTTCAATGTGGTTTTCGTCAAAGACAATAAATTATTATAAAAACAATCGTCAGCAATACAATTAAATGATTTTAAAAAAATCATGTGAAAATGACACACAGCATAATAAGTAAACGTTGTGGCCCATATTTACCTAGATGTATCCTCGACTAAGAATAATAATAATAACTTATTGAAATAATATGAGGTTTTAATAGCTTATCAAGCCTCTGAATCAGTTGAACCCTTGAGGACTAAGATGGAATGCCTCGTTACCAGTAAAAAGGGTCTCTGTTTCAAGTCCTTCAACATACGAAACGTCAAAGTGTTAAGATTTAATTTTCGGTTGGTATTCTGTTAAAACGTGGTCCTTTACGGAGCGAAGACGTTCGTACTGCCACCATAATTTAGGTATTGATAGCCGCGTATTGACTTTTGATGGGCAAAGCTTAATTTCAATGGACTGGATATATTAAATCTCATATTTCTGACATGATATCTTAACCATCACATATCGCATTTTTTTGTTTCATTAATTAAACTACCTTTTTGACAAAGTTAAAATACTACTGTTTTATTGAATATTATATTACACAATTTTACAATTTTAATTATTCTTCAAAATATATAAAGTAAGACCTCGGAATACAGAAAAATATTCGAGAGTAAGACTTAAAAGATAAACATTTCGTTTTGGTTTAGGGTGTTTATTCAGTGACATCACAAATGAAATATAAAAAAACTACCATTGTCTTCTTTCTATACTAGTCTTAGAGCTAGCTAAAACAACAATAATGACTTCATTGTATAGAATACATATTTGTCATATGTTTATCTCCTGCATACAAATAATAATACACTTTGTTATATTTTCAATAGCATTGTTTTCCATTTTCACCAGCCCGTACCGGTAATGAGCTTTTCGTTTTGGTGACAGTATACTATAGTGGCCATTCTTGATAGGCTGATTGGTGCATACATTGCAAGCCGGCTTGAACCTTTGATGATATTTACCTTCCTTGATTTTTTTTATAGGATAGTGTGACAAACGAGCACACAGTCCACCTGATTGCAAGTGGTTGCTTTGGCCCATAGACATCTACATCTATCTTCGTTTGCGATTCAAAATACAGATGCGTTGTCAGCTGTGAGGACTAAGATGGAATGCCTTTTTTCCAGTAAAAGAGGGCCTCCGGTTCTCTACACTCACCATACGAAACACAGCAGTCCCATCCCTGTCCCTGTCTAGCCGACCCATTCGTGCTACAACTATACTGCTAATATAGCTGCAGCATGCCTCTACCACGTTTCAAAATATCACCATATATTGGAGGTCATCATTCTGAAATACCCATAGTTCTTTTTACGTCACCCATGAAATTAAATGTGAAGATGATATTTTCTAACGCTTGAGCACATAACTAAACTTTATAAAGCATTGTTTAATATTATTACATTATGACTATATATACAGCTTAATATATATTAATAGCCCCGTTTTATTCGGTTGTAACTGTCTTATAAAAGTAAACAAAAAAACGTTTGACTGCCTACAGATAGCAGAAAATCTATTCATAAAAGCAATTCCTCATATTAACCCTTTCGCTGTCCCGTGCACTACATATAGGGCACTGCTATTGTCTTACTATTGTGTCTGGAAACCGGATAGTGAAAGTGTTAAAATCTAGTCTGTAAAAAATAGCAATGATTTATCCTATGGTCAATAGCTGAAGTATGATAAATTGTGTCAGTCAAACCACAAAAAAATAATTTTTCAAATAACATATTTGTACTCAACAGCTTTTATAGGCTGCTAACTTAAGATAATGGAGATAAGATCATTGATTGATAAAACATGGTTGACAATTGTTTAAAAATTATCTTTGCTTTCCCACTGTTTTAAGATATTAATGTATTTTTCAGCATTCTACTGTCAGGACCCAGATACAGGAAAACTGTACCCTGTTAATTCAACATGGCCTTCTCAGTCTTTTTGTGGAAATTATACTTGTAAATTACGAAGGAAAAATATCACTGGTGCTGAGGATTCTCCGATAAGAAAAGTTAATATTACTAACATAAATATCAATTTTTTAGAAAATGAAGGAGATATGTCTCCAAGTCCAAGTCAAATCGTTAACATGGGAAGAATAATTGATCAAGAAATGGGACAGTTGTTACAGAAAGAAAATATTTTATCAAAAACTGGGGCGAGCGAAGAAAAACAGATTGAATCTAATAAGTACGTGAATGAAGGTGACCGTTACTTAACTGATAGTGAAATTAAAACTATAACAGATATGCTTCATACAGTGAAGAAAAGTGATCTGGAAGCCATAGTTGACATTTACAATTTAGCTCAAGATATATATAAAGAAATGGATAAAGATACAATTGACACTGTAATTCAAGAAACAAAGACGCCTATTCATACACAAAACAAAGTTGACTTGAAGCAAGGGACCCCAACTAAAGATAAGCAACGAATTTCGTATTGGTATGAGCCATTACAATATCAAAATGCTAAAAGCAAACCAGAAAACGACATGAATGATGAGGGTACAACATTATCTACAACGACTGTTCAAGCAACTAAAAGCAAAAGCAATCCTAATACATTCTTCAAAGGGTCATTGACAGAAAAAGATTTTAGAAAACTTCCTTATTATTACCCAATATCGAACTTCCAAAGGGTATCTTCATACACCCACCCTGGTAAACATAATATTCAACAGAATACAGCTAGTAAACACAAGCCATGTAAAAAACCAATATCCAACAGTAATTATGTATTACCACCATGGATCAACAAGTCACTCAAAAATACAAATAAGCCAGAATCATCTCAAACCTCTGTCGAACCATCATCACTTCTTTTGCCTTTCCCATTTGCCTACGTAAACAGCAATAATCTAAGTGGGTACCCACCAAACTTTTACTATAGTGGGTATAGTGGATATCCTTGGGCGCAACTCAATGTATACAATAGAAATCGAAACTATCAGCAATCATACTTAGGAACGGCCTACATAGCTCAGTTGCCTGGTGAATCGATATACGCTAAACCCGAAATCACTAATAAATATGAATATCATAGCAACAGCATTACAAAAGAAGATATTATAGACATAATAACTAGTATGAAAAACAAAGATACAAAGAAAATGCCTGATTGGCAAACCGATCCACTTCCAGCGCAAGTTATTGAAGAAGTAAGAGGGAATGCGGAGAAATCTAAATTGCTTAAACCCTATCCTTTAAGAAAGAAAGTGAAATTAGAAAAAGTTGGTAAGGTCATTAAACTTGACGAAACTGTAAAGTCTAAAAGAAGTGTAACAGAAAATAAGACTGAAGAGGAAGAGGATGACGAATTTGAAGCGTATGTTGTAAAAACCACGTGAGTATTGTTTTTTTTAGTAACGTTTATGTTACATCACTGGGTAGGTGGGTTGGCAAACACCAAAGTCTATTTTTTAATTTTCAGTCGATTCATTTGCCTCTGTCGCTTCTTATGACACCCATGGGATGCATTTTGGAGAGTGTGCGCAGGAATTGCATAATTTAGCTCCTCCCTCTCTCTTCCACCATCGGACAACCACACTTTCGGCCAGTCTCCACCCTTTAGTTGTTGACTTACCACGCATTCGAACCAAACGGTTTGCTACCTACATCGTTCATGATGCGTACAGCAAAGGAGTGGAATAAGTTGCCAGCATCTGTGTTTCCATCCGATTACAATGTAGGTGTCTTCAAGGCAAGAGTGAATAGGATTTTGTTAAGTCAGTGCGCTACTATGTTAGGCTACATCACCATTTACCATCAGGTGATTGTAGTTAAGCGCTGGCTTAGTATAATATAAAAAAGAGTAAAATCATACTTAAAAAATAATAGACGGCCTCTCCTAGAACAGCGCTTGAGTGTATGACAGGCAGCTTCTTCTCTTAGTCAACTCTCCGATGCGCTGTTCCGTGGCGGCGATGTTGCTGATAAAAATGGCACCACAAAACTAAACGTCTGTTTAAATAAAATAACACGGGTTATGGATTGCTTTAGAATGAAATGCGATGTTTCTTCTTTAATTTTGCGGCATTAATTTGTCCAAAAATGTCAAAAAATATATTTTTCTTGTTATAGTAGATTAGAAAAATAATTTTGTAGTGACTTTTTTGTTTCAAGTAGTTTTTAGTTGTGGTTTGAATAAGTTATGGGACGAATAGGGGCAAAGGCAAAACAGAGTTGTTTTTTCTAAGAATGACAAATAACCGCCCTACACGTAACACCTTTGATATAAAAAGTTGACAAATTAGTTAAAAAGACTGAGAAATAGGAATGCGCCCCTTTGTCCTGACAGATGTTACGACCGGCGCGGCGGTCGGATTTTAATCATCGCCTTTTTTACTAAAGTTGTGGTAACTATCTCTCACATGTTTTTATGCGGTTTGTAATATGGATTATATTTAAAATAAACTTGCGATTGTTGGCACTTGGTTTTTTTTTTATAGGATGAGGGTGACAAACGAGCACACAGTCCACCTGATGGTAAGTGGTTGCTGCGGCTCATAGACATCTACATCTATGCTCGTTTGCGAATCAAAATGCAGATGCGTTGTCACCCGTGAGGACGAAGATGGAATGCCTCATTTCCAGTTAAAAAGGCTTCTGGCCACCTGCACTCACCAAGCGAAACGCAGAGGTAAACCTCTACTTCACACTAGTATACTGTGAGGTCGTGGTACCACCCCGGTTCCAGCCGGCCCATCCGTGCGACAGCAAAAGCTGCCGCGTGGCTCTACCACTGTTAAAAATTGTTAATTAAAAAAATCTCAAATATTAAGTTCTTTTTATCTTTTAAATTCAAAATGCGTGGTAATGCGTTATATTAACTGATTTTAATGCGCACGCACACATTCGTAAGGGTCAATCGGTAGGCAAAAACGTTGTTGCCCATAAATCACATTCAATTTGGGATAATTTCAAATAAAAGTAGAAGCCTTATTTACTCGTATTTTCAAAAACGGTATATAACTATTTATATACATAAGTTATATAAATTTATATAAATAACCCTGTATTTTGATTGTTTTATATAATATTTTAAAAGTCATAATACACCTAATTAACTCAAATTATAAAAACTATTTTATTTTTGGGATATTTTATTTGGTCTGGAATTTTGAGTTATAATTCTAGTTGAGGACCATTGTTATAGAGATATGTTATAGATATATATATATATAATAAATATATAGTGAGCGATACGCTAGGGGCGATTAATAATAATTCAAAATGATTACAGGTAATTTTTATTAAATGTAGTTTCGTCTGTGTTATAGTCACTTTTTAGTGGTATAGACTTGGAATTAATAAATTTTTTGAACCGGCTATGTTATTATGAAAGCGGAATACGGTCTATTTTTTCTTTTTTGATTACGTAGGCCAGTATTTGTTTTTATAAGGTATGGACACGTATCTTCCCTTTTGTTGTTAACTATGGTAACGGTGTTGATTTATTCGACTCTTTCTCCATTTTATATAGAAGAATAACAATAATATAAGACAACCTCAATATCGTTTAAAGAGTTACTTTAAAAAATAAATCTACATTTTTTTGTTTACGATTTTGTGTTAGAATTATTTTCTATAAACTTTCTTTACCTCTTGACAAATGAGCGCCCTGTCTACCTGATGGTAAGTGGTATATCTACATCTATCTTCAATTAAGAATCTAAATGCAGATACGTTGTCACCTCTAAGGACTAAAATGCCTTGTTTGCAGTAAAAAGAACTCTGGTTATCTACATTTACCACAGGAAACACAGCATTAAGCTACTATTTCGCGCTAGTATTCTATGAAAGCGTGCTCGTTCCCTGGTAGAGCCAACCCGTTCAAACTACAAATAAAATATGGCTGCAGCATGGTTAAAATATTAAATCTAAGTTATATTATCAATTTTTTATCAATTACATAAAAAGATATTTCATGTAAATTAAATTATTACAATTACTTAAATTCATATGAATTCATGTAAAATACACAAACACAACAAAATAGATACACAGCTCTAATGTAATCTAAATTTAGGTTTAGATCCGGAGTGCTCAACATGCAGCCTGGTCCAGACGCAAGGCGAACAGTTGCATGTAGCTATTTGGGCCGCCCCATATGCGGCGCATCAGTTAAATGTGGTCAAAGTCAATTACTTTCTTTATTTCATATTTTGGTCCAGCACTTCCAAACATCAGTCCTTTCGCGTTACGAATGTTTGCAATATCGTTCAAACTTCGTTAATAAAATCTATGTGCTGTCAGACAAGCCACGACAGTATGACTCGCAACCAACTCGTAACGACACATTTTGTGTTTGTGAATCTTAGTTTTCGCGAGTCCAAATTGTTTCGTTTGCAAACTTTTTAATTAAAATCATTATGGCTAAAACGCGACTGCTGACCATGTTGCGCTGGATTTGAAGCCCAGACCGGAAAAAATCGTTTGTTGGGGTTTCCGGTCAGAAGTTCTCAGTAGCACAGCCTGAAGTCGAGAAGTTGGAGATACCGTGTTTCTGAAAGCAGGTAAAGCCGTTGATCCTGCGCTTGGTCGCTTTCCGGTTGTGTCATATTACCGTCCCACTTGGCTATAAGAGTGAGGGAAGGGAAGGAGTTCATTCTGTGTTTGCGAATACACATAGCTGCTATAGTGTTATTATCCGCAGATGACTGGTCTCTGTTTCGACTGGCCGTAACCGAAAATCGGCCTGGAAAACATTGTATGGCTTGATGAATGTTAAATATATTTTCACCTCACATGCTAGGATTTCTTATTACATCGAAGTGATAACCGAACGAACAGTACCACCTGATGGTAAGTGGTTATTGCAGTCTATGTACACCTGTAACCAACTTCAGACACTGGAAGACTACTTACACTGACACTACTGTGGTCTAAGGTGAAATAGGGGGCTCCCCAGTGCCAGCTCCTTCCACTTGACCGCATCCAGCGCAGAGCGGCTCGAATTGTCGACGACCGAGTCCTTTCTGACCGGCTCAATTCATTGGCACTGCGAAGAGATGTTGCATCCCTTTGCATTTTCTTTCGCATCAACCATGGGGAGTGCTCTGAGGAATTGTTCGGATTAATCCCAGCCGCCAAATTTCACGAACGCACATCGCGGCAGAACTCCCGATACCATCCGCATCATCTGGATGATTGGCGGTCCACCACTGTGCGATTTAGAAGATGTTTTCTTCCTCGCACGACTTCCTTGTGGAATCGATTACCATCAGCGATTTTTCCGGACCGATACGACTTAGGGACCTTCAAGAAAAGAGCGTACTCCTTTTTAAAAGGCCGGCAACGCATCTGCAATTCTCTTCCTGGTGTTGCAGTTGTTAATGGGCGGCGGTAGTCACTTACCATCAGGTGAGCCGCATGCTCGTTTGCCCCTTCTCCTATAAAAAAAAATATCTTAGGCCCGGCGGCCACTGGCGTGATAGTTCATACGACAAGGGATCCTTTTGCTTCGCAACATGCAAGTCTACAGTGACAGCAATCATGCAGCGGACAGGCAAATTGCGTTGTTCTTAGACAAGCATTAGCAAACCATTACAATATTGTGTTTTTTTTATAGGATAGGGTGACAAGCGAGCACACAGTCCACCTGATGGTAAGTGGTTGCTGTGGCCCAAAGACATCTACATCTATCCTCAATAAAGAATCAAAATGCAGATTCGTTGTCACCCATATCCCGTATTCTGTGAGAGCGTGGTCCTTTCCCCGTTCGAGCCGACCCATTCGTGCTACAACTATACTACAAATATAGCTGCAGCATGGCTCTACCACGTTAAAAAATTGTTAGCAGAGCTCTAGCTCTTTTCAGAACAGTTATCACATTGCAACTAGCAGTGTGTGTATTTAAAATGGTACATTGTGATCTAGTATTTTAAACAATCCTTGTTTAAGAAATAGAGAAATATTTTCAACAAAAGAGATTATTTTGAGTGAGTAACCTTTAGAAGTGAAGATACATAGTGGTCATACTTGACTCAGTTTTACAGTATAGAGTTTTATAGCCTTGACATCCCGAAGTCACAGATGTTAAAAATACGAACGTAATGTTACACTATTACGTGTGAAGCACTATAGCACGAGAAATATAAAACCGAGACTCTAAGTCCCACAATTTTGTTTGTCATACGAGATATACTTACACATACATGTTAATCCGCGCCCTGCATACTGGTGGACCTTTATGTATATGTTTGTGTGAAATTGTAGGATCTAAAGCGCTTCGCACGTTGTCATTGTAACATTATGTCAGTAATTTTTTTTAACATCCGTGCCGGAAATTTGAACTTTAATTACACAAAAATAAGTGTTAGTATCCGTCACCTTAATGCGCGTATCGTCCAAGCAGTGAGCGCTTTAGGATTAGAACACAGCAGTGGATGCATGCAATTCTGAAAAGTAGGTAAGAGACACCAAACAGACACCTATATGTCCTTACTTTTGTTAAGCAATAAGGTTCTATTTTGCTGTACTACAATTACTAATATACGCGCCAAGTTTAGCAGTACCAGTCAATGTCAAAATCTTTTTATTCATAGTAGGCGCTCATAAAATATTTACACGTGAGGAAGTTGAGCCCGTACCAATTTACTCGATAAGGCGCCTTTAACGCGAACGTTACGCATTCTTAATAGAATGGCTGACGGCATTGACCTATTCTATTGCACCTTGAGTGAATTTACTAGGGTAGGATTGTTTGATCAATTAAACGACAGGAGCGACAAAACGCTCTGGCATCATGGCGCTCTCGACTCGAGGAGCGCTATGAACGCAGACGCGTCATTGAAGCAATCCTGCCGGTCTTCGAAGCCTGGATGCAGCGCCGAGCAGTAAGACTCACCTACAGACTTACTCAGATAATTACCGGGCACGGGTGCTTCGGTGATTATCTGTGTAAGATTGGACGTGAGGCAACGGCGAACTGCTTCCACTGTGGTGGACGGGACCAGGACTCCGCTTCCCACACACTCGCAGTATGCCCAGCGTGGGAACGGGAACGGACGATCCTAGTAAACCGCATCGGACGGGACCTCTCCCTGCCAGCAGTTGTGTCGGCGATGCTGAGCGGGGATTCGATCCGATCCGCCGATCGAGGACGATGGCTCGGAAGTGGTCTCGAGACATCGTGGAAGCACTGCGGGGGTGCTGAGGACAGAAAGTACTGCCCCTGGGACGTGCTATTAGTGTAGCAAAGCGATGGAGGGGCCCCGGTTGCGTTCCGAACGGAGATCCCGGGACCCCTCTTATACGCTGATGGTGACCACCTTGGGGTTTTAGCCGGTAGGAGTCCGGCATAACCTTTTGTTGCCCCCGCAGCGGAAGGTATCCATAAGGATTTCCCCACGAAAAAAGAAAGAGTAGGATTGTTTACAATGTTACATTAAAATACCACTTTTTTGTTATGCATGAAAAGGAGTACACTGTCGCATTAGGTTTTTTTCCTGTCATGATAGTTGTTAGTTGAAACAAATAAATAAATAAATAAAAAAGTTATCAGCAAGCCATACTGCGCAGTACCTCATGAGAAGAGGAAAGAAACTTACAAATAGACTATTTTTCTTCTAGCTTATTACCTTACTAAATACTGTTGTAGAAATTTGAATTGTGTTACAGAGGAATGACGGTATATGAATATTTACTACCCCATATTGCTACGTGTATGGTACGTGGAATTCAACACGTGCAAAGGAAAACATGAGACGCTAGGCAGGCGGGTTGATAGCCGCAATTTTTTATTTTTTAGAATTTATATCAGGATAATGCTTCTACCCGTCTCCTGTTACAGTTTCTTTTCAGTCTCCTCTTACGACACCCAAGAGATGTTATGGGGTTGTGAGTTCTTTTCCGCGGACACTATACGCAATACAAACTTATAGTAATAAAATATTATTTTGACTTTTTCAGATGTGAACCAGGCACTGAACTGGGATACTTTCGCCGAGGAAACATGAGTCGACCGTTTCCGGCCTGTTGTCCAGAGAGGATAGAACGTTGAATATTTCCTTAGTTTATAATGCCTTCGTTTGAAGAATATTTATTATTACGCCTTTTGATAACGTGCATACTAATTTGTCGAATTAGTGACCCCGTGTTATAACCATGCTAAATTGAAATAAGCGTTCTAAAAATGTGTATAAGATAAATCACGAAACCAGAGTAAGGTAACTCACTAAGGCATTTTTGAGGTAGAAAATTTAGTTTACACTAAAATTTTATCACAGGTGACGAGTTTTTTATAAGTGTCATATAACCAATTTATATTCTATTCCTTAAGTATCACCCTGTTTTTGCCGCATAACAACAGTGCGTTAAAGAGTGTTCACTGTGCAGGTCTATGCTAATTATAGAAGCATTTCTAACCTTATTTGTTTAAAAGCAATTACGATCGTCACTGGCTATATGCACCTGCCATCTGAATTTTATAAATGAGGTAAATATCTCTGGAGGTGACGTAACGAACCTATCATTTACCTCAACACCGGGGCATTGTAAAGTCAACTATGGGAACTCTTGGAAGATCGCTGGTCTCCAATATATGGATTACGATATTGGATATCAAATTCAAGTTTAAAAGATCTTGTTGAGAAACCATTACATATAAAAGGACTATCATTTATGTGGTAGAATACAATATTTATTTATTGCGCTATCGTACACAAACATGACAATTTATAATACATTAAAAAGTTTATCTCTCAGAAAAATCAACTTCCATCCATAATTTCGACGACTTTTTCACCATCATCGCCAATCTCTCAAACTGATACGATCGGTTTATGATAGCTGAAGTAAGAAACGAACAGTTTTGATTCAAATCTATTTAAATGTCTAATAAATACCGCATCAATAGTAGTTTTGTATTTCTTTGTGCCAAGATTGCGATCATTTGACATAGTTAAATCAAATTCATTATTTAAAAATTCAATTAATAGAGCGAAATAGCATGCGCAGGCATACATTTCCGCCGCGCCGTAGAAAGAGAAGGGGATACTTCCTCTCCTACGCCGCGCCGGCTGTCTACTCTCCGTCCGTCTTACGAATTTTCGATCAGGTCACGTGTCCTGACGCGAGTTTAACATTTTTTACCCATTACAAAAACAGTGCACAACGCCGCTAAAGAAGTTTTCACTTCAAAAATTATGTTAAAAATGCCTATTTACTATAAAATAGACCAATATAATCAGGACAATGATGTGTAAAAATAGCTTTTATTATGCTCTTGTCACACTTCCCTGTCATGGATATTAATTTGTTAGAAAGGACATTTTAAAATATTTATAGACCTTTTTTGCATATAATACAAGTTGTAATTGAAAATGAAATTATAAAATGGCTTTGAATAATTATAACGTTTAACAAAAAGTAAAAACTGACTTCAAATATCTAAAAGAGATGTAATTTATTTGCTATCATTAGGAGTGCAATTTTACTTCAAATTTATATGGAACCACCCTTGATGTATAACATATTTAATAAAGAAAGTGTCATTACAATTGGTTCTCAATATGAAAAGTGTAATGCATACAAAAAAATAAACGCGAACTAAAACCTCCTTTTTGAAGTTAGTTAAAAAGGCACCCAGAGTTTCTTACGGATTCTACACTGAGATCTTGTTTTTGCGAACCGGCGTAGACTTCGACGTAGTAAAGAGCTTTAAACAAGCCTAAATTAAGTTGATTTTGACTATGACGGTGTAATATCTCCTATGTACAATTTAAAATATCTTGACTAACGTCGAAATGTATATTATATGCGATTTGTGGTACTTTATTTCTAGTAAACCTGCTTTTCATAGCTCCCTTATTATCCTTATTTATATGCGTGGAGGCCATCTAGAGTAGTGGACTGTTTATTAACTGATAAAGAAAATAGAATTTTAATTTATTTTAACTAATTTGAAGCTCCCTGATATATAATGAAAAAATACTAATTAACTGAATTTAACGCACATTGATATAATCACGTAACTTACTTAACAAAAATAAAATGTCTATTTAAAAAAAGTACTTCAAGTTAGAAAGTTATTTTTATTGCTCTAAAATATATTAAAGTCATGCTAATTATTTAGTATTAATATTATCAAATACAGTAGATGAGGAAACAAACTGTGTAATATTTATTTTTGTAGTTAATTTGTTTTAATAAGAGTTTAATTTAGTGTGTAAATAATTTTTTATATTAAATGTTTTTAATAAATTGCTCTTTATTTTGTAGTTTTAAGTAAAACACAGACAGCTTCTTTCTATATTAAAACTATTAGAGTTTTACCTACGAAACTGCCGTTTTATATGGAAAATTAAAGTATTTCTTTTATAAAAAAATACTTTTATAATTCAAAATATATTTTTTATAGAATATGGGTGACAAACGGGCACACAGTCCACCTGATGCCAATTAGATGCTATGGCCCATAGACATCTATATTTAACCTCGATTAAGTTTTGTTATCCAGTAAAAAGAATCTCCCCTTTTCTTGAACTGGGTTCTTGACAGTCACCATACGAAACACAGCAGAATAAAGCTATTTTACGCTGATATTCTGTGATATTCTGTCCTCCCACAGTCGAGCCGCCCCATTCGTGTTACAAATATTATATAGGTGCAACACAGAACTACCACTTAAAAAAGGAGTTAATGTATTATAACAAATTTATGGACGTTTGTTTATGACTTTGCTATAGAAGTCTAGGACATGAGAATTGATGAACTCTAAAGGTGTTACGGATCTGAGACTTGGTCCTTCACTGCTGGCCGTATGAGGAAGCTCAAGGTCGCTCAGCGAGCTATGGAGAGGGCTATGCTCGGAGTTTCTCTGCGTGATAAACTTAGGAATGAGGTTATCCGCAGTAGAACCAGAGTAACCGACATAGCCCAACGGATTAGTAAGCTGAAGTGGCAGTGGGCCGGCCATATAGCTCGAAGAACCGACAACCGATGGGGAAGAAAGGTTCTCGAGTGGCAGCCTCGTACCGGTAGGCGAAGTGTAGGGCGTCCCCCCACGAGATGGAGTGACGACCTGGTAAGACATGCAGGAAGTCGATGGATGCAGGTGGCTCAGGACCGTGCTTTGTGGCATTCTTTGGGGGAGGCCTATGTTCAGCAGTGGACTTGTGAAGGGCTGTAATGATGAATGATGAAAGGTGTTCTATACTACTTTTTTGGAATTGAAATTTCTGTGTATCATAAAGTTATCTAAACTTTTAATAAAGTGGAAGTCTGTTGGGGTTAGGTGTATAGAAAATATTGGCTGAGGAAAACTCTAATCTAGCTTTTGCCCTGCTTATTTTTCCAACGTCTATTGTGCAGTATGTAGTCTGGTGTTGGTATCAATAAGTAAGGGCGAAGAGCAGTCACTGATTTGGGTTGCTTGAGCGCCAGCTTCTCTACCATCATTCGAAATTCTTGACAAAACGGTCAGCAGTAACTGTGGCATTAGATAGCAAGAAGCTATAGTAGAAAAATCAACAATAGACCACGAAGCTCTCACCAAAAGTTTTGGACACTGTTTGGCTTAGGCACCTGGCTCTAACCTTTGTGATATAAACTTGCGATTATCGTATTGGATTCTTCTTAGGAGGACTTCTCATCGCAGGTAATAAATCACCTAAAAACTTCCTTACCTTACTATCTCGATTCTGCAATATTATGATGCTAGCATTGGAAGCGGGCCTCTTATATGCAGTCGTGTGCGTCACTAATTTGGTGAGATAACCATTTGTCAAGCTTCTTTATTTTACCGTTTGTATAGTAAAAACTTAGCTCTTTCCCTCACTGAAAACTAACGCTGTTAATTCGGCGACAGAGTAAGCTGTGTGAGGTCCGTTTGCCTAATGCGCCACAAAGCACAACACGAGGATATTTTATTTTATTTTATTTTCTTACTGTAATTTATAAGTAAACATACTTTTTAAATGTTATATCCGTCAAATTGTTGTTTTTCTTTTTAGTTTTTTAATTTTTTATCCATTTTTAAATAATGTGTCTACAAATGTTAATATTTAAGTACCTAATGATTTTCGTAGCGTATTGAAATAAATTTTTCTTTCTTTCTTTGCAATATTTTGCATACAGACGCTCGGATATCTCACATCTAGCCCGTCCCTTTTTAATCACATTCCTCACTAATTATGATGGTTGGATGAAAATACAGTGAGTACCGCGCCCGTACATACAAAACGTTAAATCTTTGAATACACCTGTAATCTCGCATAAAATTATTAAATGCTGGTGAAATTCCGATTGGCATATCACCGTTTTTCCTACTTTAATACTTTTGAATTTAAGTAAAATTATTTTCTTTACTTTCACATTAACTACGTTACCGCAGAAAATCTAATATTCTTTTAACACTTACATCAAAAACTGACGCTAGGTCAGACGTAGCTTAATATATATCCACTTCCACTGTCGATTTCAGTTTTTATTATCAAACTACGTTTCCCGGCGGCAAGGAGGTTTATTTGTGAGATCGAAACTTCTTGAACGAAAGCGATTGAACCCATAACGCCTGTATTAGTAGAGCTGGGTCCATATAAGTCATTGATATTGCGTGCCGTTAGATGCATTGTTTCCATGAGAAAATAAAATTTGTCATATTTTTAGCAATGAGCTCTGCATTGCTAAAAATATAACAAATTTTCTTAGCGGCCATGGCAATAAATATAGCGATATTACAGACAAAAGCAAAACTCAAAAAAAAGAAAGAAGAAACTTGTTTTGAAAAGGTTGTCTTAAATACAAAATATATTTCAATTTAGAATTCGAAATCAAACTACTGTTACAAGATGACCAATTTAACATAACGACAATTTTGTAGCTAAAGGTCTAATATTAACGAACAACAGTATAGCTCACCGATTAGAAAAATCTAATGAATGCATATGTGGCGGCGCTGTCGTCGCGCCACAAGCGAAACACACCGAAGCCTAAATCGCACTATCAAAGTTCTGAAGCTAACGCGCTATATATAGAACAGATCCGAACTATTACTCGTATCCTTGTCATTCAGGCCGCGACCCCTGAGTCCGATGAATCTGCAAGAGCCGTATAAGCTAACAGCACTAACATCACAGAAACTAGATATACTACTCGGAGCGTTAGCCGTTCCCCGGACAGAACACCTTGCCCGGCGGGAGATCTTTATTTATTAACAGTGGTAGAGCCACGCGGCAGCTTTTGCTGTCACACGGAACCTGCTGCTGCTCAAACTGCTGAAACTGCTGCTCGAACCGGGGTGGTACCACGACCTCACAGAAAACCAGCGTGAAGTAGAGGTTTACCTCTGCGTTTCGCTTGGTGAGTGCAGGTGGCCGGAGGCCCTTTTTACTGGCAATGAGGCATTCCATCTTGGTCCTCACGGGTGACAACGCATCTACATTTTGACTTGTAATTGAGGATAGATGTGGATGTCTATGGGCCGCAGCAGCCACTTACCATCAGGTGGACTGTGTGCTCGTTTGTCACCCTTATCCTATAAAAAAAAATCTCCCCTTTCCCTTCCACTGGCGACAGTGGTGACCCCGACGTGACGGCTACACATCGTTTGAGTTTTCACGTCATTGCAAAAATAAACAAAAGTATAACAAAAATACAAACATAACTAAGTTTTTGTATTTATTCAGAAAACGGAGGTATTTTAGGAACTAGTAGAGAGTTTAACAGATTTTTTTAAATAGAATAAGGGTGACAAACAAGCACACAGTCCACCTGATGGTATGTGGTTGCTGTGACTCATAGACATTTTACATCTATCTTCGTTTGCAAATTAAAATGCAGATGCGTTGTCAGCCGTGAGGACTGAGATAGAATGCCTCTTTCCGAAAAAAATCTTTCAGATAGTATTATTTATAATCTATATTACATATATGAAACGTGTTTCTATTTCTATGCATTAGCAGAGAGACGTAAGAACAATAAAAAAAAATTGTATAAAGATATTTTATACAATACCACTAACGCTTCTTTACAATAGATAAAAAGTAATTCTAAGTTACAAAATAACAAAACATTATTATTGCTTCACGTGATGGAATAGAGAATAATTTATTGAATTATAAAAGAGGTTTGTTAAAAATGCATTAGTCTTGTCTACGCGATCCCAATTAAGCAAAGGACGAAGGGAGATAGTGCCTAATTTAAAATTAATCACCAAAAAACTGTCCCTATAAATCAGATAGGTTGAAAGACGCCCCACGTGGAGGGGCTCGATTCGTAAATGTGGCATGACAACGGAAACCAGTTTTTACTGATAAAGCTCATGTTTTGTCATACATTTTTGTATTTAATTTACGACACCAAAATCCAACTTGTTTATTTTTTATTTTTGTTAAAATATAAAAAGAGGGTTTAGAATAATTTAACGTAAAATTATTATAATATGGGACGTAATTGTGCTGAAATGAGACGTAAATCAGTTTAAGCAATTATATAACAATTATTTATCGTCAATCTCAGCCCAACAAAGAAAGATAGACGGAGCGCTGTGTACATTTCATTCTTGAAACGTGCTCACGCACACATCTTATTTCTTTCTATTTGTATCTATCTATTCTATTCTATCTTATTTCTTTCTTTATCAATCTGTAAGCGTTCACTGCTGGACGCACACATATGCATCTAAAACAATGTTATTGGTCACAAGTGATCTTAGATACATATGTGTACGTGATTGCAAAGCCAAAAGGCTATCAGCAGTAACATCTCCAACTCCAAATGTCAAACAATTAAATACTAATATAATTTTAAATGGGGAGAAACTGATTATTGTAGGTACCACCATTTTTCTTGGAATCACATTAGACGCGAAGCTTCAATGGAGCCCCCATATAGCAAAACTAGCAAGCAGACTTAGTTCTGCAGCATATGCTGTAAAAAAGATTAGAAGTCTTACCAATGTTGAAACAGCTAGTCTAGTTTACTTTAGCTATTTCCATAGCATAATGTCGTATAGTATTTTACTATGGGAACACGCAGCTGACACTGAATTCTATTTGTTTTACAGAAGAGGGCCATAAGAGCAATTTATGATTTAAAGCCTAAAGAGTCGCTGCGACAAAAATTTAAGGAAATTAATATATTAACTTTGGCCTCTCAATACATTTATGGAAATGTAATGTACGTACACAAAAATAAAAGTATTTTTACAAAAATAAGTGATATTCATTCTGTAAATACTAGGAACAGACACAAGCTAGTAGTACCAGTTACTCGACTCCATCGAGTCAGTAATTCATTCTTGGGGCGATGTATACGTATACGTTTTACAACAAAATACCAGAAAATATACAAAATTTGACCTGCTCCAAGTTCAAAAACTTTATCAAACTAAGTTTGTATAAAAAGGGTTATTATAATATTAAAGAATTTATGGATGATAATAACCCCTGGAAATGAGGTGATCGCTACCAAACTATTTCTAATTTGTTGTGTTGGTAATTTGTGTAACATACATGATTGTAAGCTGTTTTTCTTAAAAAAAGTCCAACTGGGAGTTTTTTTCGAACCAGTGGTAATTAAACAAAAAAGAGACATTCAATAAGTATTATTTATATGTATTATATATATTGAATAAAAAAGTTTCTGTTTCTGTTTCTGTTTCTGTTTCTATCGCAGAAACTAAATAATATCAAAAGATGACGATGGACTTGATTTTTACGTCACTTAATATAAAAGCAGCACTTCGTCTTTTCTTTATCGATTCTTTTTTTTATAGGAGTGAGTGGGAGCACACAATACACCTGATTGTAAGTGGTTGCTGTGGCCCATAGACATCTACATCTATCCTCGTTTGCGAATCAAAATGCAGATGCGTTGTCACCCGTGAGGACTAAGATGGAATGCCTCTTTTTCAGTAAAAAAGGTCTCCGGTTGTCTACACTCACCATACGAAACACAGCAGCTGCTGCTATTTAACGCTGGTATTCTTTGAAAGCGTGGTCCTTCCCCGGTCGAGCCGATCCATTCGTGCTACAACTATACTACTAATATAGCTGCTGGACAAGTAGACAAACAAAATAAAAAAACGTTATTTATGTCTAAATTATATGCGAATTAATGACTAGCTTATTAGAAGCCTGTTTTTTAATTTTTGACAGACAGACAATTCAAATTTATTTTTATCTTTTGTACTATTTTAAGATAACCTTTACTTTCATGGAATTCGCAATTTGTTAAAGTTTCGTCAACATAATATGTCCTCTATCCCGAATGACGGTCATGGTCTTAATGGAGACTAGCCATCTGCGCAAGACAGGATTATAGTGCCCGAGTGTATTACCAGTTCATTATTATATTCATTCATTATTTTGATTTTATCCGTTATTAGGAAGACGCTGCTGCCCATCTCCTGATATTTTCTCCCACTGTCGCCTCTTACATCACCCACGGGTCGATATGGGGTAATGGATATTCTTACACCGCCACTACATGGTCATCATCATCATTACAGCCTTTCACAAGTCCACTGCTGAACATAGGCCTCCCCCAAGGAATGCCACAAAGCACGGTCCTGAGCCACCTGCATCCATCGACTTCCTGCATGACTTACCAGGTCGTCACTCCATCTCGTGGGAGGTCGCCCTACACTTCGCCTACCGGTACGAGGCTGCCACTCGAGAACCTTTCTTCCCCATCGGTTGTCAGTTCTTCGCGCTACATGACCGGCCCACTGCCACTTCAGATTACTAATCCGTTGGGCTATGTCGGTTACTCTGGTTCTACTGCGGATATCCTCATTTCTAAGTTTATCACGCAGAGAAACCCCGAGCATAGCCCTCTCCATAGCTCGCTGAGCGACCTTGAGCTTCCTCATACTGCCAGTATTGAAGGACCACGTCTCAGATACGTAAGTCATCACTGGCAACACGCACTGGTTGTACAATTTCGTTTTAAGATTTTGAGGTATGTCTGACGAGAAGATGTGTCGTAGTTTCCCGAACGCTGCCCAGCCGAGTTGAATCCGTCGATTGACCTCTCGGTCGAAGTTGGACTTACCTAGTCAGACTATTTGTCCCAGGTAAACATACTCGTCAACAACTTCGAGCTTAGTGCTCCCAACAACTACCGGCATAGGTGTGACATGGACATTAAACATGATCTTTGTTTTATCCATGTTCATCTTAAGACCTATGCGTTGGGAGACACTATTGAGGTCATTGAGCATGGTGCTTAGTTCCTCCAGCGATTCTGCCATAAGGACTATATCGTCGGCAAATCGAAGGTGAGTGATGTACTCGCCATTGATGTTGATACCATATCCTTTCCAGTCCAGAAGCTTGAAAACGTCTTCCAATGCAGCGGTGAAGAGTTTCGGGGATATGACGTCACCCTGTCTTACACCTCTCTGCAATTGGATAGGTTTCGTACTCTGGTTCTTTACTCGGATAGCCATCGTAGCCCTACTGTACAAGCACTTCAACACTTCGATATACCGATAGTCAACTTGGCACTGCTGAAGGGACTGCACATTTACATTTTATTATGTGACACTCACTTTCGATTGTTGTAATTTATTATGTTCAAAAAAGGAAAAATTATTTCTATTATGCACTAAAGTTAGGTAGCAATCTTGGCAGTTGTCATTTAATAAAAATAAATAAATTTAAAACGATGAAAGCCTAACATTGTTACAATGAGTATGTACCAAAATCTTTGTCACGTTTTTTTTTCTCCACAATAATATTTTCCCTCTCAATACAGAACTAAAGCCGCGACACATATCTCAGTTTAGACGCGACGATAAAAAATAACGTCCAACATTAAGGGAAAGACTTAATTTAAATATTTCTGTAGTTTATATCTCTCTTTTGCCCTTTACGCAATTACAATAACCCTCTCCTTTTCTAACGGCTGACTGTAACTCACGAACTTGTAGCAGGTTAAATTCTTTTTTAAGTGAACCCTACGATGCCGAGCATGGCCCCATTTTTTGTATGAAAAAGTTACGGTTTCTCCATTAGTTTGACGGTTTTATAGTAACATCGAAACGCTACGGTTGTAACTGACAGACGATTTCAAATAAATTTATTTATTAACTAGCTACTTGCCCTTTCTACGTCTGGGTAAGAACTATTAAAGAGGCGTTGTTTTAATTTAAAATAAGTACTGTAACATTACATCATTAACTCCCACAAACTCAACTAGATGACGCTGTACGTAGGTAAATCGCGCCAACAAGATATACTCCGATTTGCCATATAGGGTCCGAAGCCTGCTTTAGTTTATACAGCTTCACTAGGGATTCCTAGACCGCAAAATAAGATGCTTCCACCTGGTGGGACAGTATAATTGAACGTTAAGTAAAGTGTTCATTAAACATCGATTGTTGAATTATTCTATAGTAATCGATAGTAAGATATGCAGGAAGTCGATGGATGCAGGTGGCTCAGGACCGTGCTTTGTGGCATTCTTTGGGGGAGGCCTATGTTCAGCAGTGGACTTGTGAAGGGCTGTAATGATGATGATGATGAATCGATAGTTCGATTCGATAGTTTCTTATAAGACAATCGATATATCGATAGACTATCGATTGATTTTGAGCAGGTATCACAAATAATAATAACAATAAGTAATTATTACACTTTTTTGTTTGCTCGTCTTTGAGGTTTGAGGAATACGCAATTTTTCACTGGCTGTGTAGAACTGTAAAGGAAAGTCATAATAGGCTTTGTCTTCATCAACTGATTACTATTAAAATAATTTTTAAAAGAACTTCTAGATTTTTTTGGTTGCACTTAATTTTGAACTTGATGTTCAATCCGAATCCCTCTTTCGATTCTTACCTATCTATTTTATCGGCATGTTTTCTTTTCAAGTGATCTCTTAGATTGGTCGTATTTCCTAAATGCTTATATTCTTGATTATAAAAGTTACACTTTACAAACGGACTATTATTGTCCTCTATCTAGAAATAACTCCACATTAATAATTGATTTTTAGGATAAATGTTTGATTCATTATGAAGTCAAATACAAAACAAATCGGTAAACTATAAAACGCAAGATCAACCGCCATTTCTAGCACTCGCACAAATAGTGATTTACGTCAGCGTTACACATATTATTTAGCTATTCACACACAGTTTATTTACAGGGATTTCTCTGGCCTTAGACTAAAGGGAGACATCTACTATAGACAAAATTACGATAAGGATGGCAATCGATAGTTTAACCAGACTATCGATAGAATCGATAGTGCAAACACTATCGATTAATCGATAGTCTATCGATGTTTAAGGAACACTAGTTAAGGAACAACGCGCCTACAGAGGTGGTAAACCTTTTGCTTCCCTCGTGGAAGTTAAGGGTGTAAGCTGTCTGTAGGAGCGAAGTATAGTCAATATTATTGTAATATTGTGTCGTACAATAAAATCGAGTTTTTCGTATCTCCGTCTATTATTACTCGCCGTCCGGACTGACCTCTCGCCTCATTACAGTACAATTTATTTTATAATTTTTTCTTCTTTTTTCTCTCGAACAAAGTCTCCAAGTTTTATAAATATAACAGCCTAAACAACTCCTAGCATTGCTGTTTATCTGATTATGCAGTTTTATTTTAATCAGTTCAGCCATTCCGAAGATTAGCCCGGATAGACAGATAGATAAACAGACAAAATTTTTGAAAATGGTTTTTTATTTCTAAATTCTTTTAAGACATTTTATATTTAGAATGACCCCCTGAGCTTAATAGAAGCCGGTATTTAATAATTATTGACAGTCACTTCAATTTTATTTAAAATATAATAAATAGATAATAGACTTTGACCGCAATAGCACAGTGAATGTAATAAATAGAACAACTGACATTTTAATTGCAATTTTACGTTGCAAATTATTAATTTGAATTTGAATTACAGAATGTGAGGCATTACATTTTAGTCGACAGCGTAAGGATGTATCTATAGCCAACTTTGCATTAGGCACTTACCATCAGGCGGACAGTGGGCTGGTTTGTCACTTTAGTTTTTACAAAATAAAATAATGCGATCATATAAATTAAAATTAAACCGACTTCAATAAACATTATTGAGAATAAGTCTTCATCTATTGGTCAGACCTTGATCAAATTTATATCGGATCACATGAGAAGCACCACCTTTCAAATAAAGAAAGAATTATCGAAATCTGTTCACCCAGAAAAAAAATGAGGTAACACGCCTAAAAAAAACATAAAGTGGAATTGAGTACCGTCTCCTTTTTTAAGTTTGTTCCTGTATTGTGGAGGCAGTTTACAAACATAATATTGCACAAGGACAAACACATCCAGACCCGGAAAGATTATTTTTAGGCCATACAAATAAGTGTTCCGTTCGGGATTCGATCTCGCGGCCCCCAGCGCTGCAAATCAAGCTAACCTACTGCGCCATGGAACCGTCATTGATAGATGGATGATTATCTTAAACCAACATAAAGCCATTTTAATAGTTCCGACTCTGGTAATGTCAGACGAGGTTGCTAGTAATAAATTATATAGTTCCGGGGCAAAAGGGTAATTTTTTATAGAAAAAGGGTGACAAAAGAGGACAGAGTCCACCTGATGGTAAGTTGATGCTGTAACTCAATTAATAATCAAAGTGCAGATGCGTTGTCACTACTAAAGATTAAGATGGAATGCCTCGTTTCCAATGAAAAGTGTCTCCGGTTCTCTACACTCACCAAATGAAACACAGCAACATTAAGCTGTTATTTCACGCTGTGAGAGCGTGGTCCTTCCCCGGCCGAGCAAACCAATTCGAACTACAAACATACTCGTAAAATAGTTGCAGCGTGGCTCCACCGTATAAATATGTATTCGTTCTCGTCGAAAATATGTGATCGATTTGACCTATATAACAATAGAATTTTCACCTCGTTACAAATTCGTTTACAATAGGGTGAACAAAATTAACGTTCGAACATATTTCATTGTTTGAGCGCACAATAAATATTAACAAGATGTAATAGCTCCAATTACGGATGGCCCGGAATTTCATTAAATTTCCATAAGGTAACCAAACTTTTCTAAATATTATTGAAAAACATTTGAACTACTTTTTCTTTAAGTTCATCTTAATACTCGTAGTTTAGTGGAATTACGTATTTGATATATTGATTGATTGATTGAAAGTAATCTGGATATTCTTATGAAGGTAACCTATGACTAAACTGAATAACAATGCTCTGTTACTATTTTGAAGCCGCGTAACTGATTGGTGGAAGTGGATCTTTATGCGGTTAATGGTTTGTGTCAATGTTATGACTATCACTCTTACTACAGCCTCAATAGATTGCCACAAAGTACGTTTCTAATCCTATGTCATCTTTCGACTACCTTCGAGTACAGACTGAGAATTTGCGTGCTCTAAATGCGGTTGCCAACCCTGCTATGAAAGCTACAATATTATCAGAGTCAATTTAACACTTCTTTACATATCTGTTCGGATTATGTTCAATGGTAGCCATGAACCACTCCTACTGTAGCGATCACAATATGAGATACTACCGTTACCAGTCTAGGTGAGTTTCCTTTTATGATCGATATTTATAGTATATGAAGTACATAAAACCTTAAAACCTAATTTCTATAACGTAACGTAACCAAACTTTACGAGATTATAGAACTTTTGACGACATTAAGAAGAAACAACATCTATCTGTTTTATTTTCCATAATTGTTTCATTGGCGCTGTCGTCGCGCCTCAAGCGAAAATACATCGAAGTTAAATCGCGCTATCAAAATTCCGAAGTAAAAACAGTATAATATAGTAAGCTAATCTATATAATATATAGATATATTAGCTATATATATTAGCTTACTATAATATGCTGGTTTAGATCCGAACTACCATACGCTGCGCCTGCGCCACCTTTCCCCAAGGGGGTCGCTTCCGATACGGCAGAAAGGCCCTCCAGGCCAAAGCCAAACCCAGGTGGTGTTTAGTGGGTATGCACTTAGGTTTCATAGTGAGTCCCACATAAACACGCAACCGGCTGCGTGGTATGATAAGAGCATTCACCACATCCCTCCCACGCTTCCCGGAGGGTAACCCTTTACTTTGCTTCTGTGCGAAAAAAAAAACTACCATACGGAGCGTTGGTCGTTCCCCGGGCTTAACACCTTGCTCGACGGGAGATCTCCCCTTTTCCTTCCACCGGTCACAGAGATTATTACGTGGTAGAGCCATGCTGCAGCTATATTAGTAATATAGTTGTAGCATGAATGGTTCGGCTCGACCGGTAAAGGACCACGCTCTCACAGAATACCAAAAACAACTTAGTAATAACGTATTCTCTCTTTCTTGAAACCGTGCATTATACTCAGAAGATTTATATGTTTGCTATGTATTGGACAGTTACCATTATTCCATATCATCCCGCAGGCGTAAGCGGGTACTGAGGAAAATGAATGAGGAGCAGCTTTCTAATAAAAACTGAAAATAAAAAGAAACTGTAGTTGCCAACACCCGTCACGCACAGCCCGACACGGCGGAAGGTGGAGGACAGAGTGCAGAGTTGGCACGTGGAATGTTAGAGGAGGCATGAAAGATAAGATGAATGAGTTGATTGAAATAATGAAAGAAAGAGAATTAGATGTCGTGTGTATGTCGGAGACCAAACGGAAGGGCAGTGGTACTGAAGAGCTCCCTGGCGGGGCGTTAGCTCTATGTTCCGGAGTCCCGGAGAGCGAGAGCGCCCGCCAGGGAGTGGGGGTGCTGCTGTCGTCTCGGTTGGTCGATGTTATGACTGAATATAAGGTTGTGAACTCAAGACTTCTCTGGGTTCGCTTTAAATTGGGACTGACGAAGTTATTCCTTTTGGCTGTTTATGCGCCGGTAGCTTCGTCGTCCAGGGCTGAGCTGGAGGAGTTTTGGGAGAATGTAAGAGAAGTTCTAGATTTGGCTAGGGGAAACGAAAGAATTGTTGTGTGTGGTGATTTGAATGGATGGGTTGGTACCGCTCGACCAGGGTACGAGTCGGTGCTTGGAAAGTTTGGCGATAAAAGGGTTAATGATGCTGGCAAGCTTATACTGGCGGTATGCAAGGAAAAGGGTCTTCTTGTGACAAACACTATGTTTAATCAAAAGAAAATCCATATGTATACTAGAGAAAGAAAGAATGAGAGAAGTATGATCGATTTGTTTCTGGTGGATGACCGACTGCGAAAACAGGTGATGGATACGCGATTGTTCAGGGGTGCTGACCTGGGAACGGATCACTATCTAGTGATTACTAGATTTAGGGGTCTGTTCGCGGGTTGGCGCTACCGGACGGCGGTAACAGAACCACAGTCGGTCTGTCGCATCCGAAGCTGGAAGCTTCAGGAAGCGGATACTAGGGACAAATATCATGCGAGGGTAGCCGAAAAGCTTGACACCATCGATGGCAGAAATGAATGTGTGGAAAGAACATGGCAGAACCTTAGGGATGGAATGGTAAGTGCAGCGGAAGAAGTGTCTGGAACAATAAAAAGAGGCAGTAGTAAAAGAAGAGATGCATGGTGGAATGATGAAGTGAAAGAAGCTGTAGAGAAGAAGAAGAAAGCATGGTTAGACTACTTGGCCTCTAGTAATGATAAGGGTATGAGAGAGAAGATGAAAGAAAGATATAAGCTGCAGAAAGTTCACACGAAAGCATTGATTGAGGAAATGCGTGAAAGGTGTAGAATGGAAGCGGACGAAAGGTTGTCGCACAACTTTAAGGAGAACTCCAAACTCTTCTGGAAAGAGGTTGGAAGGACCCGAAGTGGTGCGACGGCCTTAAGAATGAACAAAGTGCTTCCGATAACTAATGACGTCCTCACAGAAAAATCGGACGTCATGCAGCGATGGAGCGAATTTTATAGAGAAATGTATGCGTGTGATGATCTTAGTGAGGGATCCGGGGATGACGCCGTGACTGGTACGCCAGACCTGGATCTCGATGACACTGAGGTCATCAGTATGAAAGAGATTGAACGTGCGATTCGAAGTTTGAAATGTGGTAAGGCTGCGGGACTAGACAGAGTTACTGCTGAAATGGTCAAGTATGGTGGGCCTCGCGTCTGGGACAGCTTTTATCTGCTGTGCAATTTGTGCTGGCGGACGGGGGATGTCCCGGATGATTGGCGATCCGCAGTCATTGTGCCTTTATATAAAGGTAAAGTTTCACATTTTGACTGCGGGTGCTATCGGGCGATCAGCTTGACCAGTTTAGCAAGTAAAGTTTACTCGAAGGTTTTGACACGTAGGATGCAAGAGAAATCGGAAAGATTTCTATGGGAGGCACAATGCGGATTTAGACCTGGAAGAGGATGCACGGATCAAATGTTTTCTCTACGCATGATCACGGAAAAGCTTCTGGCTGCTAACCAGAAGATTTTCTGTGCTTTTGTGGATCTTGAGAAAGCATTTGATAAGGTTGTAAGGAAGAAAATGTGGGAACTGTTGCCGGGGTACGGTGTGGATGGTCGATTGCTAAGGGCTGTGCAGTCACTTTACTGTAACTGTAAAGCCTGTGTGCGGGTAGGGCATGACCTGTAACCCATGTTTAGCGTCCAAACGGGCGTGAAACAGGGTTGTGTCATGTCTTCCTGGCTGTTCATACTGTATCTCGACAGCTGTTTACAGAAGCTGAAAGATAGCTGTTTGGGTGTGAAATTAGGTGACATAAAAGTAAATTGTCTGCTGTATGCTGATGATGCAGTGCTTATTGCACCATCAGAGGCAGAACTTCAGGCATTAGTCACGTGTATGAAAGAGGAATGTGAAATTAAAGGTCTCCGTTTGAATGCTAATAAAACTAAGGTTCTGGTATTTGAAAGGGACGAAGAGAGAACGAAGTGTGAAATATGGGTAAATCAGGAATGTCTAGAACAGGTAAATGAAATTGTATACTTGAGGAGTGCTTTTAGCCGGGATGGAAGATGTGATTTAGATGTGGACAGGCATGTCGCTGCCGGGAACAAAGTCAATGGTGCCCTGACTGCGTTAGTCAAAAGGCAAGGTGTAGTGAAGAGTGCACGCCTTGCAATACATAACGCAGTGTTGGTACCCACTTTGTTATATGGCAGCGAAACCTGGGTGTGCCAGAAGAAGCATAAAAGCAAGTTGAATGCAGTGGAGATGCGATCTCTTCGTAAAATGTGCGGCGTTACCATGGCCGACCGAAAGCGAAACGAAGAGATTCGCAATATGGCAGGTTTGAAAGATGACCTTATCACAAAAATTGATAAGGGCGTGCTTCGATGGTTTGGGCACGTTGAGCGAATGAGTGAAGACCGAATGGTGAAGAAAATATATAGCGCGAAAGTTAATATTAAAAGGTGTCGAGGTAGACCGAGACTAACTTTCGAAGACCATGTGAGCAAACTGCTCGAAGAGGGGAGGGTCAAGAGTACTCGGATACCTAGACGTGCATGTATGAAGAAGATAATGAATCTGAAAGAAGCGAAAGAGGTATGTAAGGATCGTGACACTTGGCGATCTGTTCTCTCTGGCTACCCCGTCAGGGATTGTGCGTGAAGATAAGTAAGTAAGTAGTTGCCAACTTACCTGCCAAGCGTGGAAACTATGGCAAATTGGCTCCCCTATGAGGCATGTTCAACAGTGGACTTTTGACTTGTTGTAATGAATGAAATAAAGAAAAGAATATCGCTAACCGAAGGCCCTAACAGTAACAATTTATCCGTATAAATTAAGTCATTGTTAACGTATAACAGTAACCAACGCGTTAAAGTTCACCCGTAATTTATGAGATCTATTTATTATCCTCACGATTACTAAGTTGCGGCTTCTTTAACTAATACTGCGTTTGTTAGAGGTAACAATGCCTTAGACGTATTAATGTTAGGGTTAGTTTAATTTAATATGAAATGTGTGTTCATATTATACACTGAAACCGTTACAGTTATAACTTATTAAACGCTTACTGGTAAACATAGGCCACACCCATAAAGTGCTTTAAATGGGAGGGAAAATAACCACCTTTTTTAAGTGGTTGTCACTTGGTTTTTCCTCTGTCCCTCTCTTACGGCAATTTTCACAAAAACGGAATTGGCAAACGAACTTACAAAAAAAAAGCTTTTAAAAAATTTACTTCGCAAACAACATATTTTTTTTAATTTTATTTAATTTTTTTTTTTAAATATTTTATAAAATATTTTTTAAAAGCTTTTTTTTAAATTTAAAAGTTTTTTTTAATTTTTTTTAAATGCTTTTATATAATGGATTTCCGCAAAGTAACGCCTGATTCTTTTAATTAAATTAATTACAGCCAGATGGTAAGTGGCCACTGCAATCTATGGATACCTGTAGCGAGCACCAAATAAAGTAAGCTACAGTTGCGTTGTCACTTCTGAGGACTAAGATGGAATGCCTCATATACTGTAATTAAACTGACGCTCCATACCATTTAGACCGGTACACGGTAATGCAAACACTACTATTTAGTGTCAGAAAAAGTAGTTTTACCACCAGGACATATTTTTATAGGATAATGATGACAAACGAGCTCACAGTCCACCTGATGGTAAGTGGTTGCTGTGACCCATAGACAACTACATCTATCTTTGATTACGAATCAAAATGCAGATGCGTTGTCACCCGTGAGGACTAAGATGGAATGCGTCGTTTCCAGTAAAAAGGGTCTCCGGTTCTCTACACTCACCATACGAAACACAGCAGTGTTAGAATAGAATAGAATAGAATAGAATATCGTTTATTTCTTAGTATATGGTAATTACAGATGTTGAAATTATAGAATGATTCACATATACTACCGTATTCGGTGTAGAAATATTACAATTAGAATAATATTTAACACTTTATAGTACTTATTTAAACAAATTTATACATTTATAACATTATATAGGAATTATCAATTGTAAATATATATTATTATTATTATTAATACAATATTGGGAGCATTCATTTATGTATAATTTATAAATTTATAATCTATGAAATCGTTAACAGAATAAAAACACATATCCAAAAGCCAAGAAAATATTGCACGTTTAAATTTATTTATAGGCAACTGTCTGATCTGTGGTGGCAGCTTATTAAAGATTGTTATTGCCATGCAGTGGGCATTACGACTATACAAATAAAGTCTTTGGGATGGTGCCACCAATTGGTTTGGGTTTCTGTCTTGGATCCTCTTGGAAACACGTTCATTTATTGGAAATAGATAGGAATATCTCTTAACGAACAAACATATTTCAAAAATATAGAGACAGGGCAGTGGAAGTATCTTTAATTTTTGAAATAATGGCTTACAATGATCTAAATAATTAGCGCCACACATGGATCTAATACATTTTTTTTGTACTTTAAACGCCCTGCCTATATTCACTGAATTACCCCATATAACTAATCCATAGCGAAGTACTGAAGAGACGTATCCATGATATGCACTGAGGACTGTTTCTTTACTGGCTGTGAGTCTTAGTTTGCGAAGAGCGAATACAAATTTATCGAGTTTACTACACACTTTATCTACATGTTCTTTCCAGTTCAATTTACCATCAATAATTATACCTAAAAATAATGTAGATTGTACTGGTTGCAAAACAGTATTATTATATTGTATTTTAACAGGGTGGCACTTTGAATTTAGAGTTTGGTACTGTATTAATTTAGTTTTATTTAAATTTACATGTAGATTATTCTCTTGTAGCCATTGCACTGCATTTTGTAACTCATTATTAGTTTCAAATTCGAGATTATTTTTGTTTAAACAGCTTATGGTTAGTGTAGTGTCGTCAGCAAACAATGTGCATTTATGTTTTAGGTTACTACAGAGATCATTAATATAAATAATGAATAAAAATGGCCCTAGAATGCTGCCCTGCGGCACACCACAACTATTAGGTTTAAGTTCAGATTCATATGTAACTTTCGAATTATTTTCTATTTTTGAGAGTAATGTTCTTTGCTGGCGATTCGACAGATAGCTTTTAAACCAATCATGTGACTTTCCTCTAATTCCATACCTCTCAAGTTTGAAAAGTAATCGTTTATGCGAGACAAAGTCAAATGCTTTGCTCATATCTAGAAATATTGATATTGTCGACATTTTGTTATTAAGTGCTTCTGTGACCAGCTTAATTAAATTAAAGCAAGCTAGTGCAGTGGAACTACTTTTTCTAAATCCAAATTGATTGTCAACAAGAATGTCATTCTTATTAATATAATTACTAATTTTATCATGCATTACTTTTTCAAAAATTTTTGCCATTATTGGTATTAATGTGATAGGCCTATAATTATCAATGTTTGTACGATCACCTTTTTTAAATAGAGGTCTAATTACGGATATTTTTAGTCTATTAGGAAATATTCCTTGTTCTAACGACAAATTAATTATGTAACTCAGAGGAATTGCTATATGTTTAGCACTTAATTTAATTATTCTTGTTGTGAGTTCGTCATAACCGGTAGCGTGTGTATCATTCAAAGAGTTAATAATTTTCATAATGTCAGTGTCGGTTACTGGGGTTAAAAACAAACTATCTCTTTGAGCGGGAATATTAATGTTATTCAAGTCATTATTCAATTCATCAAAATTATCTTTATGAGTAAGTTCAATAAAATAGTTGTTAATAAGGTTACATATATCATTAGGGTTATTAATAGTTTTATCTTGATAAACTAAGTTTTCAATATTACTTTTATCAACAGAACTATCAAAATTATGTTTTATAATAGACCATGTCGCTTTACATTTATTTTTAGAGTTAAAAATATATTTATCATTATTTATTCGTTGAGATTTTGATATACATTTCTTTAATATTTTAGAATATATAAGATAATTTTTCTTGTGAAAGTTTTTGCTTATAGCATCATGTATATATTTATAATATAATGTTCTTTTTTTAATGCACGATAATTTTAATCCCTTACTTATCCATTTATGTTTTACAGGTTTATTGCCTTTCTTAACACGTATTACGGGAAAACACAATTTGAAAAAAAAGAGTATAAAGGTCATGAAAAACGTTAAACGACTTGTTGCAGCATGTTTCTCTGTATACTTCATCAAAGCTTAAAGCTGTTATGCATTCTAGAAATTTATTAATGTTATTTTCATTGAAATCTCTCACAGTCTCATACCAATATTTTATTGATTTAACATTATTGTTATTTTTTGGAAGATAGAAAATTAATGATTGACCTGTATCATGGTCCTAGAGAGCTAAGTTATGTATATTAGTATTCACATTATTGGTTGAAATATTACTGACTATTTGGTCAATACTAGATTTTTTTCTAGTAGGTAAGTTTATGTGAGTTAGCAAATTAAAGTTCTTGAGGACTGATATTAATTCCTTTTTCTGCGTATTCTCTTTGAGAACGTCTATGTTCCAATCTCCGCATATAACGATATGTTTTTTACTATTAAGAGTTAATTTGAATAATACAAGTTCTAGATTTAAAAAAAAAATAGATGTGTCGGAATCTGGTGTTCTATAAATACAAATTACACAAAGATTATAACTCGGCACTTCTATACCGCAACATTCAAAACAATATGTTGTCGCAAAATCATTAATTACCGACAACGGAGTAAAATATATACCTTTGTTTACTAGTATACATGTCCCACCCCGTTTTTTATCCTGTCTTGAGAAATTAGCAGCTAAATTGTAATTTTCTAAATGTAGGTTGCCTTCATGACCAGATTTTAAAAAGGTTTCGCTAAAGCAAATAAAGTCTATATCTCCAATATGCTTCCTCAAATCGGTCATTACTATTTCAAAATGCTCTATTTTGTTTAATATGCCTGCTATATTCTGGTGAAATAATATAAATTGTTGTATGTTATCAAGAGATGTCTTAATAGATGGACCGAAAAAAGCTGTTTTGTTTGACACTGTCAGTCGTTATTAATGTTGGCGAATTGAAATCAGTTTCTAAGTCAACAAGAATACGCTTATAGATACTTACAAATATACATTTTATACCTAATCTGTTAATTTTACCTGTTTTATTCGACAACATTTCATAAGTTAAGTCGTAGTTAGTATCAAAGAAATATGCATATTTATAATTTTCAATGTCCATATAAAGTAAATTTTTAAACATTTCTACTCGGTAATTATATATAGGGGCTCCTAGTACATATGTGGGGGTACATAAAATTATATTTGTGTTACTTATTTCTATTAGCGTTTCTCTAATTAATCTGACTAATTCAATTGAATCCACATTCTTTTTAAAGTCACTTTCACCAATCATAATTATACAATAATCTTCTTCATCAAAATTATAGATCTTGTTCTTGATGTCTGACATGAGTTCTTTCAAACTACTGTTACGTTTCATAAATTGACAGTAGTTAAATTTTTCTTCAAATGTGCGCTCTATAATACTTAGTGTGCCGTTGTAGTTGCAGCCATTTAGAATACATAATTTTCTCTTCTTTATACTATCCTTTTCCTTCTCTAATTTGCTTTCTTGTTTCTTAACGGGATATTTTGTTATGGTTATTTCACTTTGAATAGTAGAATTCTTAGTTGACTTCTCACTTGACTGTGAATGTGTACCTTGTTTTTGTTTTCTTTTAATAGGTGTAGTATTTTGTATTTGTTTATTAAATGATTGGTTGCAGGTGTTATTTGTTAAGGAATAATTTTTTTTCATTAACTCTTCATTGATATGTTTAAGATTACTGTTTTCTGTGGAAAGGCACTCAATCTCCTGACGAGCATTATTTAATTCGGACAAAAGTTCTTTAATTCGTCCTTTCAAGTTAGACACTAATTCATCGCTATTTTCGATCAATACGTTTTTATTCGGTAAACTACTTGTGCTGTCATCAAGTGTTTCGTTTAGTTCATAACTGTTATCATATTTTGTATTTGAATCCGACAGAGTCCGTGCACGGCGGAAAGTAATATTTTGCAGAAAATCCATTTTGTCGAGTTTATAATTTATAGTTTTATTATATGTTTGTTTTGTTTATAAAAAAAAAAAACTAAAACTAGAAACTTAAATATCATATAGTCCTACTCCCCGCGGTATCGTGCCAAGAACGCTGGCTGCGTTTCCCCGCTGAATGGTCTATGGAATTTTCTAGTTTTAGTTTTTTTTTTTTTAATTATTATTATAGTTTTTAGTTTTGTTTATAGTATGTAGAATTCAAATTGAAACTTAAAACATTCACAAAAAGTCAAATGTACAGGTTAGATTTGAACCCGGTCTCAGTGGCCCAACTTGAACGCGTAGCCAATACGCCACCGTGACGTGTTACTAGATCGCTCAAAATAGTGCTTCTATTACAAACAGATATGAATGACAGATTTGTTATGAGTATTTTGTATTTGTTTGAAAATTTTTCTTCAACCGTCACTTTAAATGCGAATTTAGTTTTTTAAGTTTCTAAAGTATTTATTGTTTTATATTTCTGTTTTAATTTGTCTCACTGTTTAACAATGTATATTAGATCTATTTACTATTATTTTGCGACACAAATAGCACATTTAAACAGATTTATTGTTATTGATAGTTCACTGTAAGATTAATAATAATATAGTCCAATCCGCGTATTATATGTCTTGATATCACTCTCACACACGTATTGAAGAGTTTTATCCACTTTTTTTGATAAATCTAATATGATACAGTTCAATATACTCTTTAAGCTTTATTATATGTATATATGATACAGTTCAATATACTCGTTAAGCTGCTATTTTACGCTGGTATTCTGTGAGAGCGTGGCCGAGCGGACCTATTCGTGCTACAACCATATATAGCTGCAGCATGGCTCTACCACGTAAAATATAAAACTTACAATCGACTAGAAAACGATAATTCTGTTTCCGTAATTACAGAACATATTACGATGTGTACAGAAATTGCATGAATTAATTATTAACTTTCCGTTCCACCTACAGACTACCAGACGCCAGGCTGGTCTTCATGCTTTTGTTGTCTACATACGGTTCACTTTGTTATTCACAATAGGTATGGCAAATGTAGAGTAGATTTATTTGCCAGCATCTGCCTTTTCATCCGAGTACAATGTGGGTTACTTCAAGGGAATAGTCAATAGGCTATTGTTGAGTTAAGTTATTAAGCCTTAACATCTTCGGTTGCATCATTACTTACGATCAGATTGGACAATAATCAAGCACTGGTTTATAATGATAAGAAGATAATTTTATCTGAACAAGTCTTTATAAGGTTGTAATATACGTGAGACAATTCTCAAATTGAATATCACTTTCCCTTTTAAACACTTCGTCACTATTTACTTTAACACCTCAAGGAGGAAATCCTTGTCAAAAATTGGTAAGTAAACATAAGGTGAAAAGTAAATCCTGCGGTTAAGGGTTGACACGCACCGGAAATCGTCCAACGCAGGTCTCACGCGAACGAAGACAAACAACGACTTTGTAATAAAGAGAGGATCCGACACATATACTCTAGATTATCATTATATAAATGATCTTTTATTTATCTTGGGCTGAGCTTATGTTTTAAGGGTGACAAGCGAGCACACAGTCCACACAATGGTAAGTACTTGTTGTGACCCATAGACATCTATATCTATCCTCGACTACTGTATTAAGTTAAGCTGCATTTTTACATTGCTATTCTGAGAGCGTATTCCTTCCCCGGTCGAGCCGACCCAGTCGTGCTACAACTATACTATTGAAAGTAGTCTTAAATTTAAATAATAATATTTTAACTATCTACCGCCAATATCTCCCAAAAACTTCGCAATCTGACCCATCAACATATCGTTAAGTGTACTATAAATTAAACTAGGACTATAAAGGATAATTTCTTATTACTTAATACTGGCAAAGTAAGAAATGTATTTATCTAAAGTGTATCTAATATCTTGAACTCAAATAACAATAAAGGACGTCAATTTTAAAGGGAAAAGTTCTTTGGCCGCGTTGTCCGATTTTTGCTAGGGGAAAAACTTTTGGTTTCGCGTCACCGATGACCTCGACATGTGCTTGCACGCAATACGTCTCGAGCATGTCTGGCTTGCGTCAGACTATCGACGCGTAGTATATATAGAGGCCTGTGTATATGTATACGCATATACAATTGAGTTTTCATTTCTGTCGGCAGTCCTTATGGCTGCCTCTCTTTTTATTACTATTTATAAAATAAGGGTGACAAACGAGCACGCAGTCCACCTGTCGGTAAATAGATGCCCATAGTTATATACATCTATCTTTGACTAAAATCAAAATGTTGATGCTTTGTCACCCTTTAGGACAAAGATTTTTTTTATAGGATGGGGTGACATACGAGCACACAGTCCACCTGATGGTAAATGGTTGCTGAGACCCTTAGACATCTACATCTATCCTCAATAAGGAATCTAGGTGCAGATGCGTTGTCACTCGTGAGTACTAAGATGGAATTCCTCTTTTCCAGTAAAAAGGCTCTCCGGTTCTCTACACTCACCATACGAAACACAGCAGTGTTAAGCTGCTATTTTACGCTGGTATTCTGTAAGAGCGCGGGCCTTCCCCGGTCGAGCTGACCCAATCGTGCTACAACTATGCTACTAATATAGCTGCAGCATGGCTCTACCACGTCTTAAAATGTTATCTTCTTTTTTTCTGTAAAAAGCATACACTATATGAGACACAACAAAATCAAATTCGTAATTTACGCTGTAGAATAGTGCTGAAACCATAACATGCAGCGTGGCTATGTACGTATGCAATACCAATAAACACTCATTATTAAGTGGCGAAGCTTGCGAAGACACTTATTGATTTCACGATGTCTGTCCGTCTGTCCGTCTGTCCGTCTGTCCCACGATTATCTCGAGAACGGTTTCGAATTTTCAAATTCTGTTTTCAGCAATCGATTACTGTTCACCTAGGCATCTGAACCTCCTATTTTGAAACTGATTGCTCAACGGCAACCGTTAGAAACCGCTACAAAGCTGACTGCTTCGCCACTTTGCTATGCTGTTAGCTTGCTAGGTTTATTGACTATATAAAAGTTGATTCACATTACGTCAGGCAGATACATTTAACAAACCGACAAAAGAGTTGGATCTACATGGTTATTTTTCAAAGAGTAGCCACATTTTATACTTAACTTTAAATATTAAATATATAAATAATGATATAGCGTTATTGCAATTCTTGAAAATACGATTAAGGCGTCTATTTTTTTTTAAATTATCCCAAATTGAATGTGATTTACGGGTAACAACTACACGATTCAATACGTTTTTGCCGACCGAGCGACCCTTACGAATTTTTGCGTACGCAGTAAAATAGTAGGCGTTAGATATTCATGAATAACAATCAGTTAAAATAATGCATTGTCACACATTTTTAATTTATAAGATAAAAAGAACAGAACATTTTTTTTTTCACCATTTCAGAATAAGTAATGTATGTTTATTAATGTTTATTAAAGTAATTATTCTGAACCTTCACTGCAAATTTGGCCGTACATTGCTAAATAACCCTGTATATTGGTGTATATATTTTCATAGCTCTATTTACATTAATGAGTTCCAATACAACTATCGGCCACGACACATTTACGGGATGTTCTCCTACGATAATATTGTCGGATCGGATATCGGATAATTAGCATATAGCTTTGTATTGCGCCATTCTTACTTGACGATCCGATTGTATCCATCTCATTCAACTCACAACCGTGTGAAGTGAAGAAGTACTTAAGTGAAATGAAGTTGTGAGTGAAGCCGACTCACCATTGCTTTTTGAAGACCTTGCAAACGATAAAAACTAGCCAGCGATAAAAATGTCGATCCGAACTCATTCATGTAAACCAGTTCTCAGTTGTAATGTGAGTCCGTTAGAGACGAGTTTTATGAAAAATCTGTCACACAAACCCTGGTACCTGTTGCGAACTTCATAATATATTTTAGATGATACATTTGTTTGCCACATAGTATCGTGGCAAAGTCTCAGTATTCAGAGGTGACAACGCACTTGTAACCTTTTCCTTTTAACCGAATTCGAAAAGGAGGAGGTACTCAATTCGATTGTATTTTTTATGTATTTTTTATATGTTATAACTTTTTCTAGGTAAACCGATTTTAAAGCTTATTTTTTATTTGAAAGCAGGTATTTCTTATGTTGTCCAATTATACATTTAATCAAGTTCTGACCAGTAGTTTTTGAGTTATCCTTGATAGTTTATATTGAAGTCGTTAGTACAAAATGTTTAATTTTACTACTTTTTGTTTCGTTACAGGTGGCTTTATGCTGGAGAAGTCACATAACATAATGAAATGAGACGATAAAGCCTGCATAATGAGTTACGACTTATGTTACAATTTCAACAATTTTTTCTTCTAATTAAAGGTCGTTTTTCCTGCCACTAAACTGAATAGCACAACGCAGCAATAGATATCAGAAGAAACTCTATAAACTTCGAAATCCTAAGTAGGAAGGGAGTTGACGGCTCCATGGGCGCAGTGGCTTAGCTTGATTTGCAGTGCTGAGGGCCGCGGGTTCGAATTTCCGCACGGAACAAGTTTTTTTATGACCTACGAATAATTGTTTCGGGTCTGGATGTTTATCCTTGTGCAATTTTACTTTTTTTTAAAAACTAAGACTAAACTATACTACAACAATGAAAACGAGTTAATAAAAATCAGTCTAAATCCTTTGCATTTAATATTTCTCTTCAAAATTAAGGTGTTTTTTAACCCTCGACGAATAAACAGAAGCGTGTTATCTATTTGTAGTATGTATCTGTGTATATGTATATCTGTTTATCTGTATGTCTGTCTGTAGCATCATAACTCTTGAACGGATGGATCTTTTTTGACTACGTTTTTTTATTTGAAAGGTGCCTTAATCGAAAATGTCTTTAGATATGTTTCAAGAAAATTTGTTCAGTGGTTTCGGGGGTATTGAATGTTATTAATTTTTAGGTACGTGCGAGTAATATGGTCACATTAAGCTTTGTCGCTACAACACCAAAACTAGGAGGAGGACAGAGACAAAAACACAATGTCGTATACAATAATTAATACGTTAGAAAAAATAGCAAATATTACTGGTATAGTTGTAGCACGAATGGGTCGGCTCGACCGGGGAAGGAATAGAACAGGAGGCAAACGGGCATGCGGCTCACCTGATGGTAAGTGACTACCGCCGCCCATGTAAATAAAAATAAAATGTAAGGACCACGCTCTCACATAATACTAGCGTAAAATAGCAGCTTAATGCTGTTGTGTTTCGTATGGTGAGTGTAGAGAACCGGAGACCCTTTTTACTGGAAACGAGGCATTCCATCTTAGTTCTCACGGGTGACAACGCATCTGCATTTTGATTCATAATCGAGGATAGATTTAGATGTCTATGGGCCACAGCAACCACTTACCATCAGGTGGACTGTGTGCTCGTTTGTTACCCTTATCATATAAAAAAAACTGGCAAAATGGTGTCGATAAGCAGCGTCCTTTTAACCGTTTATTATTGGATTGACTGATGAAAAAGTATCGTATCGCAGAACCATCTATGCAAAGAAGGCTGTTGTTTTTAAGTTATAAGAAAGTGACCATATTAACCGGTTGACCATATTACTCTCTCGTACTATATAGTTAATGACTCAGGCAAAATTAAGCAAATATAGATATTCCATCTATTTTGTTTAAAAAAATTGTTAGCTGATACAGTATAATGATTTCTTATATTTACGCGAAGACTACACATTAAATGAAACTAATTTATACGGATTTTAACGTGTTTAATTTAACTTATTAATTCCCGACGTTTTGAGTGCTTTACAGCACCCATGGTCACAGGGGGACTGAGGTGTTTGACGCCCCGATGTCATATTTAGCCCGGCTACCTTCAGTTTTGAATATAAATTTTTGGTTCGATCTACGCAGAATGAGCTTACAGTATCTTGAAGTCTTGCAACCCGAAACGTCGGGAATTAAAAAGTTAAATTAAACGCGACTAAATCCGTAAAAAATAATTTCATTTAAAGCTGATACAGTACTTAATATCAATGTAACGAAAGCAGAATACATGGCCATATTAACTTAATAAACAATTTACTTAAATATATGACCTTATTATTTTTTGTAACTATTTCTTTGAGAGTAATGATCAATTTAAAATATGTTACAAACGTGTAATTTAAATATGTATAATCCAAAAGACAGAACCTGGCAACTTACGAAACAGCGGGATTAGCTAAGATGACTTTAAAAGATCCATTCGTTTTAGGCAATTAACTTTATAGAAAACTATAAAAACAAGTTGTAAAATTAAACATTTTGTACAACCGACTTCAATATAAATTATTAAGGATAACTCAAAAACTACTGGTCAGACTTTGGCATGAGAAGCACTAGCTTTAGAATAAAAAAAGAATCATCAAAATTGGTTCACCTAGAAAAGAAATATGAGAAAAAAGTACAGTCGATTTGAGTACCTGCTCCTTTTTGAAATCGGTTAATAAAATGGAAATGACATACCTGAACGTTAAATGGCGTGACAGTCACGAGACTGTGTTGATTTCAATTAATTTTATAGTTTCTTATAGCAATAACTATTATAGAATGTAAACTTATTGTCAAAAACCTACACTAGGCACCAATTTCATAAAAACTAGGGTTCCTTACATGTACCTGTTTGTCGTCATAAATTCTGTATTTGTTTGTGAGGAGAAAATAAATAATATTATTATTGTATATTATTCTATTCGTCTGGACAATTTTCTAGGCAATACGAGGCTTTGTCGTCAGATATATATCCAATAACATATTATAATATACAATGTATACCTAAAAAGTAGAGATGTCTGAGAATAGAATGTAATAACAGGATAGACGATGCGTGAAAACATTTCAATTGTACCAAAAAATTTGATATTTACAACATAATTTTTATTTTCTGCTAAATATACTGTTGATATATTTTTCAACATTTTTATATAGCATTTTTAACAGTGGTAGAGCCACGCGGCAGATTTTGCTGTCGCATGGATGGGCCGGCTCAAACCGGGGTGGTACCACTACCTCACAGAATACCAGCGTGAAGTAGAGGTTTACCTCTGCGTTTCGCTTGGTGAGTGCAGGTGGCCGGAGGCCCTTTTTACTGGAAATGAGGCATTCCATCCTAGTCCTCACGGGTGAAAACGCATCTGCATTTTGATTTGTAATAGAGGATAGATGTAGATGTCTATGGGCCGCAGCAACCACTTACAATCAGGTGGAATGTGTGCTCGTTTTTCACCCTTATTCTATAAAAAAAGCACATAATTTAATGTAAAAGAAGATTATAAGCCTGTTATATAGTGTAGTGAGAGTATAACTAATGAATATCTGAATTGTTTAAGGTGTTATTCACACAATATTTGTTTTTACGAGCAATGGTTCATAGATACGCCAACATCCGATAGGTGTTATAATTAGGTAATTAATTACGCTATATTTATGAATCAAATTGACTCATATTCACAATATATAGTGCTATAAATACATCACACTAGCTTGGATAAAAATATCGATACATGGATATTTACTTATAATAATATCGATATATATTTTCGATAGATATTTTAATGGCGATATATCGATATTAGATATTTATTTTCGAGTATCGAATTCGTATCAATTTCGATATATTTTAAAATGTATTGATCGGCAAAACATTAAGCAACGAAAGCAGCTACAAAAGCATTCATGTGCTGTTATCGTTTTTTTTCGTCGTCCAACCATCAGTAATAAAATTTTGAGGCTTATATTGTACATCATGAAAAACATGACGATATATCGATATATAAATATTTATCACGCGATATATATATATATATATATATATATATATATATATATATATATATCGCGTGATAAATATTATCTTTATGTATAAAAAGTACGTGTCACCTTGTTTGTCCGCTATGGACTCCTAAACTACTGAACTGATTTCAATGAAATTTTCGGTCAATGTGCAGTTTGGTCCAACTTAAAAGATAGGATAGCTTACATATCAATTTATAGTCGCAATACAATATTAGTTTACTGCAAATTATTTGTATATTATTTGACAGTCACAATTATCTGTTAGCTCCAAACGATTCTGTCAGATGACGATATCTGTTGACTAGATTGAGTAAATTTTCAATAAATGGCGCTATGTTAAAAATGCAAACGTTTAATATAAGCTACAATTTAGTAGTATAACCACCACATGTTGCTGTAAGTATTCAACAGATGGAACCGATGTCAATGAAGTTTTGCAGACTGTGTGCAGTTTGGTCCAACTTGAGAGATTTAATTTTTTTATTGCTAATTTCTGGAGTTTTTTGGGAAAGCAAATGGTCGTCCGGAAGGGGCACAACAACGTCTGCCTGGTCAGCTAGTATAGTATATATATATATCGATATATTTTTTCACTTGCCCATCCCTACACCATACCACGATGTAGGTTCCCGTTGCGCTGGTTCGCGGCAAGCTTCGGTCTCTCCCAAATGGGGGATAATCCTATAGACTGTTACTGATATGCACTGTCACTGTGGTAACTGAAGTAAACAACGTATTCAGTGGTATCTAGATACATTTATTCAAGAGCCTCAACGTTATATATAATTTGCAGCATTTATTACGTGAACAACATCTAGCGTGGGGCGGCGGAACCATACATTACTGTCGTTCTAATGACACATAAAATATACATCATAATCTTTAACAGTTGGTTCAGTTAAAAAAGAAAATCAGAAAATCTGCACCCGATAGGTAGGTGACGCTGTGGTCGGATTTCTGATAAATTTCATATTCAGATTAGCTAATGATCGTCTAATGAGGTGTTATACGACAACAATCATAATATCATCATCATTATAGTCCTTCACAAGTCTACGGCTGAACACAGGCCACATATCCCTCTCTCAAGGAATGCTTTCATGGTCCTAATCCACCTGCATTCATCCACTCTATCTATTGAGGGACAACCCTTTGACGGAATGGGGTAGAGAATTCTATCACACCACCATGACACATTCAGATAATTCCTTTATAATCGAGTCGAAAATACCAGGAGATTCTACATATATTCGACGCATGTATTTTAACCGACTTCAAAAAAGGAGAAGGTTCTCAATTCGACTGTATTTTTTTAATGTGTTACCTCAGAACTTTTTTCTAGGTGAACCGATTATAATGATTCTCTTTTTATTTGAGAGCTGGTACTTCTCATGTAAAAGTAAAAGTAAAGTAAAGTTGCAGCCTATTTACGTCCCACTGCTGAGCACAGGTCTCCTCTCATTTCTGAGAGGGTTTTAAGGCAAGGAAATGTTCGCCGCGCTGCCCCAATGCGTGTTGGCGAACTTCACATGTCATGAAAATATTTTTTTCTTATTTTTCAGACATGCAGGTTTACTCACAATGTTTTCCTTTACCGCCGAGCACGTGGTAAATTAGCACTTAAAATTGCAATTAACAATTTCATTGGTGCCGGCGGGGATCGAACCCGGGTTGCTCGAGTGACTATGATGGTTAGCGCTCGAGAACTACTTCTCATGTAGTTCCATATAAATTTGATCAAGATTTGACCAGTATATTTTGAGTTATCCCTAATAATGTGTATTTTATTGACTACGACTATATTGATGGTGATTATATATGATTTTATTTTACCACTTGCTTTGTAATTATTAAACAAAAATTTAATCCCCCAGGTATGTATAATCTAGTGTTGACTTCTATTATGTTATTGTTATTAAGTTGACATATTTACTTTAAACGTTTGCAAATAGATGATCGATTCAAATACAATGGGTGTGTCCATTGGAACGTTCAAACATTACCATTGATTTCGGGATTATTTGTATACTTAAATGAATTGGGAAATATAAATTACTTTTAGTAATAACAGTATTATTTGGAAACCTCAATGTCCGTGTTAATATTCTGACGATAATGAATTAACGAACTTGTTAGAGTGGTGGATATTAATAAATTAGACCAGTATACATATTAAGTTCGTTTATTACTTATATAATAACTTTAGCAAAAAAGAAATAACGGAGTACATATTACATAAAAGCAAGGGACGCGATCCACAGACAAGACATTTTTGTAGCGAATAGAGGGCGTTAATGTTGCCACATTGAAAACATGACTTTTTTCTAAAAACAAGATTATAACATTTACCACAGATTACAACAGAACTGAATGGAGTACAATAAGTAGAAGGCGTTACTTCGCAGGTATTCTTTATATTAAAATTATTTCTTGGTGCCTGTCGCGTAGCTGCCGCAGAAGAAGTAATTGTGGAAATATCGTTTTAAATTTGGAAGAGTTATATTGATTAAATAAGAATGATAATACATTCATAGAAATTAAATGATATATAACTTTCAAATAAATTTATTTGTACGATACGCGCGCCACCTACTGTAAATTAATTGTACTATGCCTACAACATTGTGCAAATGCAAGCAATACGTTGACAAAGTTTTACCGCAATCTGATGAACGGTATGGCAGCGCGTCAAATACGAACAAACAAACATTGATTTTTATATATTAGAATGCGATAGATGTCAGTGCAGCGTAGCGCAGTGGCTTAGCAAGAAAAAGGGGCGATCTCCCACCGGACAAGGTGATCAGCCTAGGGAGCAGTCAACACTCCGTCTGTTATTACAGAGCTTTCTATATATACCGCAGTACTTTGGAACTTTGATAGCGTGATTTAAGCATCGATGATTTTTCACTTGTGGTGCGACATAGCACCGTCACAAGTTGCAGCGCTGAGGACCGCCGCGCCGGTTCAAATCACGTACGGAATAAGTATTTGTAGCGTCTACAAATAATTGTTCCAGATATGGATGTTAGTGCTTGTAAAATTTATGAATATAAACTGTCTTCACGATACAGGAGCCAATCCTATTGTTCTTGTAAAGTTTTCAATTAAAAAAAGCCATCTCGCTAACGCTAGGCGTAAAATACCCAATCCAGACATAAACCGGATTGACATCGTCGTCATCATCAGCCCTTTCCGGCCGCAAGCTACGCAAAAAGGGTGCTATAAAAAAGCCCTGTTTCAGATGATGTTGTAGAAGCCCACGTAGACTTACCCTTTTTAGTCCTTCGCTTATGAAATTATGGAATCATCTCATTTTCTCTTTGTATTAATCTATTTTTTATAAGGTGATAAAAAAGCACACAGTCCACCTGATGGTAAGTGGTTGCTGTGACCCATAGACATATACATCTATCCTCAATAAACAATCTATCTTAGTCCTCACGGGTGACAACGCATCTACATTTTGACTTGTAATTGAGGATAGATGTAAATGTCTATGGGCCGCAGCAACCACTTACCATCAGGTGGACTGTGTGCTCGTTTGTCACCCTTATCCTATAAAAAAAATATATCACCATATTAACGACAAAAACAACTCACATTAAATAGCAGCTTTCAACTAAAATGCTTTCATCAATTAAATTTGTTTTCATAAACGTTTAAAATCACTAAGTCGTATCGCACCATTATACTCGTATAGAAACCACATCATCGAGTATATTTTAAATGTGTACTTGTCATCAAACTAAATTGTTTGAGCGACGTTTCTAACGGTAAAGTATATGTTTTTCTCTACATTTGAAGCGCGAAGATAAAATTTGAGTGTATTTGTATCAATTGAATATTTTTTTTAATTGTTAAAAGGTATCACTTCGATGTTTCTATGCGTTATATCAGAGTTATGATTCATCGACGTGTCTTAAAATGGGATCATTGTAATCTAGGAATGCTTTTTTCTTCACTTATAAATTCACATGACAGTTTTTAGTGGTTGATACGTGAGTAAGAAAAAAAATTATCTGACTAATACAAAACTAATGACGAAATATAAAAAGTAAACCGTTGTACGGTGACTAGAGTGTATACTTAGTGATAACCTATTGGGAGCAATAGCACTAGTTTTCAGTCTGGACCTTTGGGTATTTCAAGGACAACGAGGTTTAACGTATAAAAGCCAAAAAAGTTTTGCAAAACTTAACAAACACATTTCACGTGGTAGAGCTGCGATCGTATTTATTATTATATTGCGGTGTAGCTCTATTGGGACGGTTTTTTTACATAATATTTAATGCTGCTGTGTTTCGTATTGTGATTATAGAGAACTGGAGACTTATTTTACTGGTGACGAGGCATTCTATTTTAGTCCGCAAGGGCAAAAATGTATCTATATTTGGTTTCCTAAGAGAAAATAGGTATAAGAGTCTATAGGCTACCATATCTACTTGGATTGTGTTCTAGTTTGTCACCCTTACATTTTAAAAGGACGAAGCGAAGGCGAGGACGCTCAGGGTCACTCAGCGAGCTATGAAGAGGGCTATGCTCGGGGTTTCTCTGCGTGATCAACTTAGAAATGAGGATATGCGCAGTATAACCAGAGTAACAGACATAGCCCAACGGATTAGTAAACTGAAGTGGTATTGAGCCGGCCATATAGCTCGAACAACCGACAACCGATGGGGAAAAATGTTACTTGAGTGGCAGGCTCGTACCGGTAGGCGAAGTGTAGGGCGACCCCCACTAGATGGAGTGACGACCTGGTAAAACGTGCAGGAAGTCGATGGATGCAGGTGGCTCAGGACCATGCTTTCTGGCATTCCTTGGGGGAGGTCTATGTGTTTACGTGGTAGAGCCATGCTGCAGCTATATTAATAGTATAGTTGTAGCACGAATGGGTCGGCTCGACCGGGGAAGGACCACGCTATCTCAGAATACCAGCGTAAAATAGCAGCTTAACACTGCTATGTTTCGTATGATGAGTGTAGAGAACCGGAGACCCTTTTTACTAGAAAAGAGGCATTCCATCTTAGTCCTCACGGCTGACAACGCATCTGCATTTTGATACTTTATTGAGGATAGATGTTGCTGTCTATGGGTCACAGCAACCACTTACGATCAGGTAGACTGTGTGCTCGTTTGTCACCCTATCTTATAAAAAAATACAACAAGACAAAGAGAAAATGAGATGATTCCATAATTCCAGAAGCGAAGGACTAAAAAGGGTAGGTCGACGTGGGGCGTTCTACAGCATCATCTGATCCTGAGCTTTTTTATAGCACCCTTGTTGTATAGCTCGCAGCTGAAAAGGGCAGATGATGATGACGATGATAATACGGATTATGTCTGGACGTTATATTTCCGATTAAGATGTTTGTGTGCTCGTTTGTCACCCTATCCTATAAATAAAATGTTCAGCAGTGAACTTGTGAAGGGCTGTAATGATGATGATGATGATAATTTAAAATAATATAGATACAGTTTAATAACATACTATGGGTCTTTCCATCTTAGTTCTCAAAAGTGACAACGCATCTATTGCCTTTGTTTGAAGTTGGTTGCAGATATCCATTGTTTGCAGTTGCCACTTACCATAGGTAGACTGTTAGCTCGTTTGTCACTTTAATTTTAAAAGAAGTCGTTTTCAACTTTGATTACTTGTAGTTGGTTTTATGTAGCATACCGGTCTATGGTTAATGCAAGAATTTTGACATCAACCAGTCCACAAATGTCACATAATATACCCATGACGTGACATATTTTATTACGCCACTACTGCACGCCAAGACTTAAAAATATTACTCTAGTATAAAAAAAACATAACACAAACTATTATGTACGCTACCCAGAGAATAAGGCAGAGAATGCGGACATCTATTTGTCATGACCCCTAATACTTGTTTCAAATTCATATATCTACACATACAGTCACTTAAGGGTACTCTTAACTTGGCCCATCTATAATATATCGCCAACATGGTCGATGAACTTCCATGTAAAGGTCCGTGCTGACTTTATCTTTTTTTTTATAGGATTAGGGTGACAAACGAACACACAGTCCACCTGATGGTAAGTGGTTGCTGCGGCCCATAGACATCTACATCTATCCTCTGTTACAAATAAAAATGCAGATGCGTTGTCACCCGTGAAGACTAAGATGGAATGCCTCATTTCCAGTAAAAAGGGCCTCCGGCCACCTGCACTCACCAAGCGAAACGCAGAGGTAAATCTCTACTTCACGCTGGTATTCTGTGAGGTCGTGGTACCACCCCGGTTCGAGCCGGCCCATCCGTGCGACAACAAAAGCTGCCGCGTGGCTCTACCACTGTTAACTTGTTATCTCTTTTTTCTTCAGCATAATTTTTTTTTTGTCACTCTTTCCTCATTTAATCTTTCTACGTGTCCAAACTACCGAAGCTTTCCTTATTTATTCCTGGATACTATTAATATATTTAATGGTACATTTTAACTAAACTACACATTTGGGGCTTTAACTCGGTGCAGTTGTATTAATTACGTTAAACCTGCGACCACAGTTTGCTTTTTGTTTCAATTGTAGGGAACATTAGCTTAAAACCGTATTCATTGCTAGTCGTAAATACCCGTAGTTTGTTTTTATGTTAATTAGTTTAAAACTTTATAAAAAAAATAGCTATCAATGATTAAGAATCAAAATGCAGATACACCCCTGAGGTCTAACATGGAATGAATGCTTCGTTTCCAGTAAAAAGTTTCCGATTTACTCATCATATTCGTCACTCATCATACAAAACATAGCAGAATTATGCTCCTGGTATTCTGTATGAGGACAATCCTTCCCCTAAATTACCTCTCTTACACGGATACAGCTACAATTTATTTATTTAAACTTTATTGAAACTTTCAACAGTATAGGATCAAAAGGCGAAATTAATGCTAAAAGACGAGTATGTTTACCTGGGACAAATAGTCGATTAGGTAAGTCAAACTTCGACCAGAGGCCAATCGAAGGAATCAGCTCGGCTGAGCAGCGTTCAGGAAATTACAACACATCTTTTCGTCAGGTATACCTTAAAACTTGAAAATGAGATTGTACGACCAGTGCGTGTTACCAGTGATGACTTATGGATATGAGACGCGGCCGTTCACTGTGGGCAGTATGAAAACGCTCAAGGTCGTTCAGCGAGCTATGGAGGGGATTATGGTTTTGAATTAATTTTAAGAAAAAAAATAAGCCCTCAATTAAATGAGCCTGAACATTGGTCTTAAATGTTCGTTTGCCATTGGGTCACAACATCTACTTACTATCAAGGTAACAGTGGTAGAGCCACGCGGCAGCTTTTGCTGTAGCACGGATGGCCCGGCTCGAACCGGGGTGGTACCACGACCTCACAGACTACCAGCGTGAAGTAGAGGTTTACCTCTGCGTTTCGGTTGGTGAGTGCAGTTGGCCGGAGGCCCTTTTTACTGGAAATGAGGCATTCCATCTTAGTCCTCACGGGTAACAACGCATCTGCAGTTTGATTCGCAAACGAGGATAGATGTAGATGTCTATGGGCCGCAGCAACCACCTACCATCAGGTGGACTGTGTGCTCGTTTGTCACCCTTATCCTATAAAAAAAGTGAATTATTTTTTTATTATAAAACTGAAGTAAACTAACTTACAATCCACTTGATGGCAAATGGCCACTGCTGTCCATAGACCCTGTAAACCAACTTCAACCAATGAAGACTACAGATACGTTGTCACCTCTGAGAAACATAAGAGATGACGTAGACTCTAGAGATAGAATGCCCCACACCCTGAAATTATACTGACTCTCTTTACTCTTCTAACCGGGCCCCAATAGTCCATGCACTACTTTTAGGCAGTAGAAATAAGTAAGTAATAGAGTTTTAATGACCCAGACTAAAACGTAAGCAGAAGTTCCACCATCATTCATTATTCTCATCAGTTATTGTTTCCTTCATTATTTTCCTTTCTTATATAAATAAGTGGCCAAGTGCGAGTCGGACTCGCCCATGAAGGGTTCCATAGCAGCAACTAATATAATTTACTACGATTTATGACGATTAAAATAAAACTACTTACTAGATCTCGTTCCAACCAATTTTCGGTGGAAGTTTACGTGGTAATGTACATCATATATTTCTTTTACTTTTATCATTTTGTTATTTTAGAAGTTACAGGGGGGGCACACTTTTAACCAATTTGGAAGTGTCTCTCGCGCAAACTATTCAGTTTAGAAAAAAATTATATAAAAAACCTCAATATCATTTTTGAAGACCTATCCATAATAGATACCCCACATGTATGGGTTTGATGGAAAAACGTTTTTGAGTTTTAGTTCTAAGTTATGGGAACCCCCAAAATTTATTGTTATTTTTCTATTTTTGTATGAAAATCTTAATGCGGTTCACAGAACACATCTACTTACCAAGTTTCAACAGCATAGTTCTTATAGTTTCGGCAAAAAAGTAGCTGTGACATACGGACGGACAGACAGACAAACATGACGAATCCTTAAAGGTTCTGCTTTTTGCCATTTGGCTACGGAACCCTAAAAAGGAAAAAAAATGAAGTAACTAACTCTTCACATACTGTCCCGCTGGGTTTCTTGCTGTTTCTCCCATAATAGACCTTTTTTCGAATCAGTGGTAAAGTAAATTGCTTTCAATAAGAATTACATGTAATCTATCTCTATATATAAAAACTGCTGTCACTTAGTGTCACAAAAGCTCGAAAATGGCTGGACCGACTTTGATGAAATTTTTCGTGTGTGTTTGAGTGGGTCCCTAGATAATAAATGATTCACAATTGCATCCGGTAGGTGGCGCTGTTGTCGCGATCTAAAAGTCACCCGTGCGAAGCCGGGATGGTTCGCTAGTAGTGATGAAAAATATTCTATCCTATTAAATTCATAACATAAAACTTAACTTTTTACGTGGTAGAGACATGCTGTAGTTAACCATACGTGCTGCAAGGACAATAGCTTGCAGCACGAATGGGTCGGCTCGACGGGGGTGGGACCACGCTCTCATAGAATACCAGCGTAGAATTGCGGCTCAGTGCTGCTGTGATTCGTATGGTGAGTGTAGAGAACCGGAAACAGTTCTTACTGAATACGAGGCATTCAATCTCAGTCCTCAGGGGTGATAACGCATCTGAATTTTGATTCGCAAACGAGGATAAATGTAGATATGTATGGGTTACAGCAACCACTTACCATCAGGTGGACTGTGTTCGTTTGTCACCCTACCCTATAAAAACACTCTACAAAATGAAATAACATAAAATGAGATAAATCTTAACATAAAACTAGCTCATATTATTCCGCTGCTCGGAATCCCCTTAGGTATACCACAAAGACGCTCAGTACTGTCTCGGTGCAAGCGACACGGACATTAAAAATTCAGCAGACGTCTAATGAAAACAGACTTGTACTGAAACATTAATTAGTGCGCTCTAAAACCCTTTAAATCTTTAGATGAAGATGGGCAATGACAAGGAGTGAGAATAAATTTCTTGGACACAAAAAAAGTATTAACGAGGAGACGGTAGCCTATAGGCGTCCCGTAGGACGTCTATAGGGAGTAATTGTGCAGAAAATTAATGGTTGCGCTTCTATAATCTGGACATTTTATTTTATTTGACAAATGAGCACACATTCTACCTGATGATAAAGGTATACTGTGACCCATAGACATCTACATTTATCCTCCATTACAATTTCTAATGCAGATGCGTTGTCACCCTTGAGGACTAAGATGGAATGCCTCGTATCCAGTAACAAGGTTCTGCAGAAGTAAAAAGAGATACTCGTACCTGCGTCTTCTAAATATATTTTTAATTTTAGATATTACACAAGTTTTCCCACAAGATTTTCCTTCAAATGACCGCGCCAAGTGACATGAACATGTATCGTTTAATCTTACCCAAGTATTGTGGAATTTGAAGATAGCACACTAATCGCTCACTCCTTGCTGTTTATTTATTGTTCATCCATTATAGTCTATTAAAGTCTACTAGGAAACAAAGGAACCCCAAGGAACACCACAAAATACCGTGAAACTAAACCTTCTGAATGCATCGTCTGCAGGCACCATGTATGCGGTGACAGGTGACAGGTCGTCGTATCTAATGTCACTCGAGAACAGTTTCTTACCATCAACGGATTCTTCGTCCTATATAGCGGGCCCACTGCTACTTCATCTAACTGATCCATTGATCGTATATTGGATACTCAGGTTATACTGTGGATATCCTTATTACAAATTTTATCTCTCATAGAAACTCCGAGGATAGCACTCTCCATAGCACACACATAGACGTATCCGGCAGATATTATTGATGTTATGGAGCATAGTGCAAAAGTCCTCCAGCTATTCTACCATAATAACTATATCATCGGCAAATCAAAAGTTAGTAATGTACTCACTATTTGATATTGATACTATATCCTATCTTTCTTATATGTACCGCTACATTGGGGATATTTCAGTAGCATGAAATATCCCCAATGCAGTGGTAAAAAGTTCCGAGGATATAACATCACGCTGTTTTACACCTTTCTACAATTGATTAGATTTCGTAGCCTTGTTCTGTACTCGGATAACCATCGTAGCCCTATTGAACACACACTTTGGCACTTCGATATACTGACCAGAAGGGACTAGAGCACCGCCTCAATGAGGACATCCACGACTTTTTCTGCCACTAGGGCGGCGCCACTAGAAAGTGAGGTATAATATTTGACAGATTTCATAGCGGGGAAGTTAATTTGTTCGTAAAATGTAAAAGTAATTAATCCTTTGTGTACTATTAGCTATATTTTATATTAATTACATTAAAAATAAATAAACCCAACCACAGATATACATAAGAGTAGAAAAATTTAAAAAAAAGTTAAAAAAGTGCAAAAAGGCAAAAAATGAGCAAACCACTGACGCATTGTTGTGATTATTAATATAAAACTTTAGAAACTGATACACTTTTATTAAAAAAAACAACTTATCAATTTAATTGCATTGTGTAACAAAAAACTTCAACTCTTTGTGAGGCTGGGAGTCATAAAATCTATGAGTTTGGAGATGATATTCTGTTAGAACGTGGTTCTTCCTCCGTCTAGCCGACCCATTCGCGCTACAACTCTACCGTGCACATCAAGAAAGGCAACTAATGAACATTGGGTTTATGATTGTGTAGGTAAGAGACCAGTCACCACTTACTCCACAGTTTTCAATCCCAACCAGTTTTTTTTGCTAGACGTGGTCGACTAGCTCGTTGCTATTTGGAATCTGCCTACCACCTCAGGGATCACAAGTGTGATGCTATGTATTATATTATCTCGCCTGGTAGACGTTGTTCTGCCCTTTCTGGTTGATGGCACGATGATTTTCACTCAGAATTCACTCCGGACTTATTAGTGTAGGTAAATATAAAATTTATTGGAAACTCGACCTCATCGGGTCCAGATTTTGTGATTTTCTTTTTTGGCACTACGCCAAAATACGTTGCGAAGCAACATACAGAGTGAAGATAAGTCATTTTTATTTTTCATTGAGTCAGTAAGCTCGTAGAGTTTGTTAATAACTTCACATCAGCGCCACCTATTGGATACTTCGATGAACTACCGTCTCAAAACTAATTTTTTCTACTATTTTGCCGATCAATCGTTCAAGTCGTTCGGAGATTATTAGATAATAGAATTGCCTTTATTCATTCCATCTTTTTCAGGGTTCGCAGGTAGAGAATGCCGTAGGGTACTCATTTCGCTCTTTGAAGCCCCTAGTTGAAGAAGGATAAAAAATAAAAATGAAATAATAGATATACACGATCACTATCAGATGCACCAAGATTATAATATGTATTATTAAGTAAAGATTAAAAAATATGTAAATATTAAATAAATAAAATAAATAAAAATATTACAATTTCTAATATAAGTGAAAGTAGCCTATAGGTTTCAAATCTGCCATTCAACTACTGTCGTGAACCACTACTAATATAAACATTTTAAGCTTACCTCGAGTGGTTAAAGAGAATATTAGTAATATTAACAGCATTGCTAATACTTATTAAAAAAAAATACGGTTGACCCTGCAGGCTATCCCTTGAAATTCCCGCTTTCTTTTGTTTTTTTTTTAAATTCTCGAAACGGCTCGACCGATTAACTTGAAAATCTAACCAGCAACGAAGTATCAATAAACACTTTCGACACACACACACACACACACACACACACACACACACACACAACGCGCGCGCGCACGCACCCACACACACACGCACGCCGGACGTCCAGCCGGGAATATTCGGAACGGCTTCCTAGGACCTCAAAACGTGGAGATTGTATGAAAACTCGCATTCTCAAAATCGGACCGAAATTTATAAATTTTCAAAACAGGAAGTTAATAATAAATAAATAAAAGGTTTTATTCAGATACGAAACAATCTCTTAATCTCTCTTTGAAATTACTAAAGATTGTTTGTTTTAAAGAGTAAACGGTAAAATAACATTTTTGGCTGCACACAGCATGCAGCTGTGTTAGAACCCTTAACAGTTATGATCTTGCATTGAGAATGGAACTCGAACCACTCACGAAGATAAAAGTTTCATTGTATTTGAAATGCAGTCGTTCCTCTAGAATCGCATGCTCCTAAAACCTTACGCAATGGTGTTGAATATTTTACGTAGTGCTCACTGCCAAGGTATATTTCTACATCAGTATGATAGGTTTCCATGTAGGAAAGGAAAATAATGATATGTGTAGGAAGCGCAGCTTAGAAAATTTTCGTTAAAAATTAATAATAATGTGACATCATTACAACAATTCTCAGTAATAAATCAGTATATCGTACTATACATTCAGTATTGACCAGTGACAGTCATACATTCACAGTCACAGTCATACACCATACCGTAATGCATCCCGGCCTCAATCACACATTTGTGTAACATAATAAACTTAATTTTTTATACGTACGTTTATACAAACAAATTATACAAGGATAAAGATACAATACGAATACGACCCGAAATAATTATTTGTAATCCATATCAATACTTTATCCGTGCAGGATTCGAAGGATCTCAAGTCTAAGCCACTGCACCATGGAGCTGTCAAAACTACATAACATAAAAATAAATTAAGTATATAAACCAACAGCAAACACTGCCTATCTCGATGGGACACAGAGCAGCATTCCCACAACTCGACAATTTTTGGTTGTAGAATTTAAATATAATCTTATAATAAATATATATACCGTTCCAGTCTATTAAAGTCCACTGCTGAACATAGGCCTCTCCCATAGATAACATTATAATAATAATCTAATTTATAAAAATTGATATTTGTTTGATCGTATTTTATGCGCTGCCATATGGTTTATCAGATTGTGCTGAAACTTGGTCAACTTATTGTTTACACTTGCGCGAAGGTTATAGGTATAGTACAATTAATTTACAGTAGATGGCGCGCGTATCGCACCGAAAATTTATTTGTAAGTCATATATTATATCATTCAATTTCAACGAATTCTTATCAATTTCAATCATTTATAATTAAACAACCCTTCCAAATTTAAAACGATATTCCACAATTATTTCTTTTGCAGCAGCTATGCGCCGGGTACCAGCTAGTACTAAAAATAAATAAAAATATAACTCTTACAACGGACAGACTAACTACATTAGGACTCGCATAATGACTGTGACGGAATCTCTCGGCTCGTCGCCTGCATTGAACTCTGTCGAAATTCATACCACTGAAACGAGACGATATTTTAAGATCTACCCTCAGTCCCGTTTGTTTGATTTTATCATATGACTCCGACATATAAATAATATCTCGACTTGGCTCACAATGTGACTGACTTGTAGTGTGGTGTACCGACAAATTTATTCTAGTAGTAATCTTTGCAAACGGGTCAATCCCGGTCAGCCTTTCGGGTCATCTGAGGCGGGTGATCTGGGACTTCGTGACGGATCGTCCAGGTCTCAAATGCAGAAAGCGGCGCTTCTCGTAGCCAACCGCAGCGTCTGACAGTTTGGTCTCCTCTACTGAGTTGTTTGGATTGAATTTGGTTGGATTAAATTTAATACTAGCTCTTGCCCGCGACTTCGTCCACGTGGAATTTATTACGATTGGATTTTATGGATTTCAATTTTTTTGCATGGAACCCAAATTCTTTAAAAAAAATAAGGTAACCTAAGTTACTTCTTATAACATCAACTATCTGCAAGTGAAAGTCACGTCAAAGTCCAGCCAATTCCGAGAGTAGCCCGAACAAACAGGCAGATAAACAAAAATTATAAGAAAATATTTTTATTTATAAGTACCGTATAATTATACTTCCTGACGTTACAAACGGACTCTTCAGTTTTATTTATTTGTATTGATTTCATTGTTTTATTTCTATGTTATTAACGTTTATAGAAGTATACAACTTATATATTGTATATAGGTATGAAATTCAATCCTAGCTAGGAGAGAATACTATACAGTATATAGATATTAATAATAAGAGAGAGTCAATCAATCAATTATTACTTTGACATCTAACATATATATTTACTTACTAACACCTCACGTTTTCTGTTTTACCCTTACAGCACCATATTTATCCCACCTTATATATTAATAAAATCTAATATTATTTATTCTTGACAGCTTATACATATTATTGATTTTTACGCCAGACGTAAAGTACCCACTCCAAGACGTGGAAGTGAGAGCAGCGTGGAAGGTACAAGACGTAAGATACTGTTAAGCGTGACGATTAAGGTAAAAAACCATCCGTGAAGCTGAGTAATGGAAGATCGGACTAAATGGGCAGGTAGACTATAGATATCTACATTTATCCTCGATTAAGGATCAAAATGCAGATGCGTTGACACCCATGAGGACTAGGAAGGAATCCCTCGTTTCCAGTGAAAATAATCTCCGGCTCTCTACACTCACCATACGAAACACAGCAGCATTGAGCTGCTATTTTATGCTGGTATTATGTGAGAGTCCCAGTTCGAGTCGACCCATTTTTATTACAACCATAGTATAGCTGCAGCATGGCTCTACCACGTAATATAGTGCATGGAAGTGGCATTCTCTTTTAAGAGATTCAGACATGATTTTAGCACTTTTAGCACTGCAAAACTTCAAGATTAAGTTCGTTCCTCGTAGAGAGGACACAAAATTATTAATATTGTTATTTGAGGGTAGCCAAGGTTAACTATGACATTAAGAAGTTTAGCACTTCAGTCTGTGACCAGGGATACAGGATAAATCACTCTAAATGTCGGTAATATAAAAAAAGTAAAAAAGAAATAAAACAAATTAAGCTTATATTTAAATAACGCGACACAATCTGCAAATTTAAGAGTACTTTTCACAACAAAGAATTGACGACTCTAACGCTAATTTCGTGGCCACACCATAATCCGCTCTTTGTGTGTCGAGTGCATGTTTTCAGGTCAGTCTCTTTTTGTTGAATTATTAAAGCCATCTTGTAGTACGGTGCTTAGGTATGAAAACGTTAACTCACTCCCAGCAATTTTCATGTATACTAGCTATAAAGCAGTGAGAATTATAGAACCAAGAATATTATACGCCCAACTTCAAAGAACACATCTCAGCGGGAAACAGTCGAAGCGGGCGCTAGCGCTTAAACTGTTTGATTTTTTGTATTTTTTTCATAACGCTCATAGATATTTTCATCTATCCTCGATTAAGAATCAAAATGCATATGCGATGTCACCCTCAGTGGTGACATCGATTTGAGTCTGCAATGGAATGCCTCATCTTCAGTAAAAAGGGTCTTCGATTCTCTACACTCACCATACGAATCGCAGTAGCATTAAACTGCTATTTTACGGAGGTATTCTGTGAGAGGCTAATCCTTTTCTCAAGCAGATCCATTCGTGCTACCAACATAATATAGCTGCAGCATGGCTCTTCTACGAATAAAAATACCGTTGATATCTGATGAACCACACATCTCAGAACATACTTCGTGTGTTAAATATCCAACAACGTAACTCCGTCACAGAAAGCATAAATGGATATAAAAGAAAAGAACGCTTCCGCCGACACCTACGCCTTTGATCCTAAGCTACGTAAATACCAAGTAAAGTCCTTAGCCACAGCTTTAGCGTAGATTTAAGTGCACTTATATTTACGTTTTAAGTCGACTTATGCTTTATGTGAGACTTAAACGCAGTGGCTTAACAGGGAGACATTTACATTAAAATTCATAATTAGCGAGCAATTTGAATTCGGTGCACGTGTAAATGAATTGTAAATATGTTACTAAGGCCCGTATTAATAAACGCTACTCAACCACGAACTCAAGTGCATAACCATTTGATACGCCCTCATTACGATATCAGCATTTCAAAATCTGTGATTTGCACTCAAGTACACATACTTGAGAGTCGTTTTCGTTAATCAGTGTGGCACTCAGCTGATATCGTAAACCTAACCCGCATCTTGAGATATGTTTAATAAAAAGATCATGACCTCAATATTGTACTCAAGTGTATGTACTTGAGCTGAGTAACATTTATTAATACGGGCCCTAGAAACTAGACATGGGATGAGTACTCGGTTTGGATTCGGTACTCGGCGGATTCGGCCTTTTTTTAGGGTTCGGCCGAGTATTAACGGCCGAGTACCGAGTACTCGGCCTTAAGAGCCCTCTTACATTTCGGCGTTTCGCAAATTTAGGTATTTTACGCACCGAGCGGGCGGCAAACTACGCGACCGATACTTTCTTTCATATCTGTTTACTCGCTCGCACTATAATACTGTGAGTATGGCGATTAAACGATCTTGATCTTCCATAATACAAAGTTTTCTTAGGATGGAACTTCAGTGGATGGAATATTTTTTGGTGTGTCATTTTAATGTTATCTTATTAATTTATTATTATATAATTATATAATTTATTATTTATTATTATATACCATTTTGATATATTATTCATTATTTATGAAATTTAGTGTCAAAATAAGTACACAAATATTTTAATTGTTACGCTGTAATCGAATGTTAATAATCGATTATGTCTACTACCGGTAGAATAGTGGTATAAATAAATAAACGGTTGCAACCTGTTTTAATAAATATAACAACCAAATGTAACTAATATTTTTTTAATCGGTACTTACAGTCAATTACTATATTTTTTTATAAGAAAAATATTTGCTGCGACGGCATTGACCGAACTTTTCTCGATTCGATAATTTCAGGCAGTAGACACTTTTCATAAAAAGCTTGTAACTTGGGTAACATATTGAAAATCTAAAATTGGTCTTATTTGTAAATTTTTAGTACTTTTACTGCATTAATCTGGGCCAATACATATTATGGCAAGTATTCAGACATTTTTATTTGCTAAATGAAGCTGGCCTTGGATTTGGTAAAACCAGTCATTATTTTGATTTAATGTTACACTTGAATCACTGAATTTATAACCTTTAACTTTTTTTGTCGAAAGGCCGTGTCAAAATCTATTCCGAAAGCTGAAATAGGACATTTAACTTCAATAAGACCGTTGCTGTATAAACCATTAGGTGAAGCCCTCAAATAACAATTAACAATGATCTAGGTCAATAAATAGACCACATTTTTCTATATTAATATTTTTTTGTTTGCTCAATTGTGCACATGCTGCAGACTCGTTGTCCCTACCATGTTTAATGGAAGAGACGTGATCTAAATTATAACTATATAAAATAGTTTTAAACCGATCGATCAAAAATTGCGGTCGTAGTTGACGAAGTTCTAGTATGCAGGCAATCGACGCACACTACTATAGCAATCGACGCACACTACTGTAGTATCGAAACGATGCAGGGCCCGAAATAAACTGACGCAGGTCCACCCTCGGCAAGCGCTCGCGCGTTAATGATCGCAGATGGCCGGCGCAGTGAAATATATAGTACTTTTATTTAATTAATTGAAATATAATAGTAACGATTTAAAAAGTAAAAATAATAGCATAGTTTAAGCAAATGTTGATGATTATTTTGGTATAAATTTTTCTTCTAAATGATGTAGAATTTCGGAAATATAGAGGCTTGTATCGAAGCTTTTTTGGTCGTTTTTTGAATTATGTCGATTTTTTTTCCTAGCGTGAAAAGCATATAACGAAAATGGATTCAACTATTATTAAAGTGTAAGATATTTGGGAGATAAAAATATTTTTTTTTGATGGTCGATATTCAATAGAATCTACAAATTAGAGCTCCCAAATCATGTCTTCGAGAGTTTTTGCCTAAACATGCATCGGGAGAATGATTATTACTGATTAAATAAATAAGTTATCTAAAATCCATTCCGAGCTTATTTGAGGAAAGAAAACGAACTATTTTTACCAAGTAATTGTTATTTCAAGGAATGAACGATAAACATAAAATTTCAACAAGGAAACCTTGTAATTTCGCGTTTTTTTGTAATACGCCTTTTAATTATATTCCAGAGAAATATAAAGACAAAAAGCCAGTTATTATCATCATTATCATATTAGACACATTAAAACATCAGGAACATGAGAAGCAGCAGAAATATTTAGAACGTACATAAGAATCTATAATACACATTATTATTACTAATATTTAAAATTTAAGAGAGGAAAATTGTGATGCTAAAACACTAGTTTTTCGGCCCTATTTGGGTCTAGTTTTAAGGGAAATAACCGCACGCTGCCAGCTACCGCGTTTTTTTAAAGCCGAGTATTTGGCCGAGTACTCGGCAAATCACTACTCGTTCCATGTCTACTAGAAACCATCTAGGTACCACACTCTTATCCTTTTTCTGTCTTCAAATAACAGTGCTTGCATTGATGTGTTCCGGTATGAAGGGTATAGAGTATAGAGCATCTCAGTCCAGATGACAACTTATCTGTAGTCTTCTTTGTCCAGAGTTGGCTGTAGGTGCCCATGGACTGCAACAGCACTTACCATCAGGTTGACTGTTAATTTGTTTGTCGCTTCAGTTTTATTAAAAAAAAGCATCCCGAAAGTCTTCATATTGCGGTTGTAACACTCACGTGCCTCAGGAAGCATGTGAAGCCGTTGGTCCTGCCCCTGATCTCTCTCTGGTCGTGTCAATCTACCATCCCATCGGACTACGAAAGTGAGAGAATAGAGTGTGCACCTATTCTTGACCACACACTTGTACAATATACTCCTGTTTTGTGCATATGGCTAGTCTCTGCTGATACTGGCCGCCGTGTTGGTCTGGGGACATTATAATATAATATCTTTCAACTGATCCGTATTTTATATCGAAAATGCACGAAATCATATCCAGTCGAAATATACTGCTGTATATGTAAATATACGAAACGTGAACGGGATCATACTAAACTCTACTTTATTATAGACTACATAAAGTTAAAAATCGATTGAACCCGTACGTACAGCATATGCTCGATAAACTGCAATCTGGTAATACCTTTATCTCTGAATGATTTATCCACTTGAACTGCGAATTTGTTGACTTTACGATGGAAATTTAGTTTTCAGTGAAGATTTGTATTAAAATGCACTAGTGCTTTTTACTACCCGAATATGGAAAAGACAAAAGAAGGTAATTTTCGCTATCTATGATTATACATAATATGTACCATGTCAACTGTTCGTCAGATCTCCTAAATAACTCGGCGTATTTTAACAAAATGAGGCAATATGAGGCTTCTTGCGGACTGCAGTGCCATAAATAATATGTCGAAGCGTGAGCACACTGGTGCCGCGTTCGACAGCCATCAATAACTCATTTGCTTACTTTCGTATTCAGTGACAGTTTTGTCCGGTCCATGTTGTCGTATGGGATGACGACTGGTCGAAAGGACGCCTTAGCTGGTGTTAGTTTGCATGAGGTCAAACGTAATCTCCTTGCGTATGTGTGTGAATCGTTAAAGCTGAACGCACATTTGTCCGCGCCGTACGCGCCCGTACGCGCCGGATTTTGCTGATGGCCTCGCACATTTGCACGTGCGCACCGTCCGCGCCGTACGCAAATCTTTTGGGTTGCCAACATTTCTTGCAGTTTTTTCCAACCACTGGTGTGAAACAGTACATTAGATAGATTAGATTGACGACATTTATCGCTCGGAATCACGAAGGAAAAAAATATTGTAAAAGCCTGCTTATTGGCAGAGGAAGAAGAAAACAAAATTTGAAGAAAAAGAAGATTCTGGATTTATAGTATTCATTTAAAAAGGCAATTGTATGAAGAGAATTATACTTCATTTAAAGACTTGTTATATGTTTGAGGTAAGTACTTTTATTGATAACTAAGTAATCAGATATAATTATTATTTGAATTAAAAAGAAGAACAAGAGATGGAAAGTGTGAGAGTGATATCGAAAGAAGAGTGAATGCAGGAAACATAGTGAATGGAGCTTTGCATTCCTTTATGAACAGTCGGAAGGTGTCTAACAAGGCTCGTTTGGCTGTGCATGAAGGGGGTGTTGGTTCCGACACTCATGTACGGAAGTGAAAGTTGGGTATGGCAGAAGAAACATGAAAGCAGAATAAATGCAGTTGAGATGAGAGCATTAAGAAGTATGATAGGAGTTAAACTGAGTGACAGGATAAGAAATAGTGAGATAAGGAAACGTTGTGGTCTGAAAGAAGATGTAGTGACAAAAATTGAGAAAGGTATGCTGAGATGGTTTGGTCATGTCGAGAGAATGAATGAAGAACGATTGACGAAAAAAGTGTATAAGGCGAGTGTGAATGAAAGTGTTGGAAGAGGTAGACCTAGGCGGACATTTCTAGACCAAATCAGGGACGTCTTGAAAAAAGGCCAGGTCAAGAGTACCCTAAACCGTAGAGCATGTATGAAGGGAATAATGAAAGTGGACGAAGCGAAACAAGTATGTAAGGATCGTAGCAAGTGGAAAGAAGTGGTCTCTGCCTACCCCTACGGGAAAGAGGGCGTGATTATATGTATGTATGTATGTATGTATTAAAATTCACTATCAATTTTTTTTAATGTATTTACATAATTTATTACTAAGTATTCATTTTACACCGTTTATCGGAATTTCAATTTCGTTGCAGCATTTTTCTGCCAACCTCTAACCGCAGTGTACACTAAACACTTTAAAAATATTATTCGAAAGAAAAGTAGAAACCACCAGTTTTAATGGAAAATCCACTAAGTTGGCAACATTAGACAAGACTGAGTATCCACACGCGACAAACGCGCTGCGTTATATGACGTCGTCAGCATTCGTCCTTCGATATCGTATACCTACGGCATTTTATAAAATTCGGCGCGTAAGGTGCGGGTGTAATGTACGAGGTTTCATATGATTTCATACAACGAATTCTGAAATTCGGCGCGTACGGCGCGTATGGCTCGGACAAATGTCCGTTCAGCTTAAATATCCAAAAATAGTGTATCTATTCCTGTGATGTGATGATGTGCCAAATGGAAGTATGTACTCTCTGTCTACCCCTCTAAGTGATACGCGTAAGAGTAAATGTATGTATGTTTCATTAAAATGTCCTCCTGACCGAAATTCAGTCACGACGGACTCAGCGGAGAATATCCATCGGTCACTCTCTATTCCCTCATTCTCATAGTCTAATGGGACGGTAGACCGACACGACCAGAGAGAGATCAGGCGCAGCACCAACGGCTTTACGTACTTTCCGAGGCACAGGGGTGAGACACCGCCAACTTCCTGACTCTGGGAAACTACTGAGTATTTCTTGAAGGAAAAACCCATTAATTGATTTGTTTTGCTCAACCCGGGATGGGAACCCGGGACCTCATGAACATCACTCGCGTTTACAACCACTACTTCAACGAGACAGTCATCATATAAATCATATATATCATGTAATGGAATACGGCTATCCGAGAACGGTTGATATATGTTTAGAATTATTATCCTGCCTTGGGAGTCCGTTTAGGTAGAGGTACCACTATCTCACCTATTTCTACTACCGAATATCAGATTATAAAAACCGGCAAACATTAATTATAAACATTTTTTTTCCTTTTTTTAATAAAAATACTAGTACTATTAAACACTACTAATATTCCCTTTAACCACTTATGGTAAGCTTAATATGCTTGTGTTAGAAGTGGTTCACGACAGTAGTCGAATGCGGATTCGAACCCACGAGCTTTCAAGTACGCGGTGCGCGCCCTGCCATTAAGCTACTGATGCTTCGCTTTATATAAAAACTAGCTGGCCAGGCAGACGTTGTTCTGCCCTTTCCGACGACCATTTGTCCTTCAAAAAACCTTAAACTCGCAATAAAAATATTTAGGGTCACTTATCGGGATAAAAACTATCCTATCTCTCAAGTTGGACCAAACTGTAGACAGTGTGCAAATTTTATCGAAATCAGTTCAGTAGTTTAGGAGTTCATCGCGGACAAACAATGTGACACATAATTTTCATATATAAATATAAAACATAATAATTATAACTTTTAACAAAAGTTAAAAGCGCGACTTCAAATTGTTAAAAAAGAAATCATTTATTTGCTACCCCTAGGGGTGGAATTTTTTCTACAAACTTACTTACTTTTTTTACATGGCACCACCCTTAAAGTATAACCTATTTAATTTAAAATATCATTAAAATCGGTTGTCAATCTGCGAAGATATCAAATGAAGTTCCTTAAAAAATCGTCCGGTATCAAACTTTTTTCCCTTATTTTCCACCCCTGGGGGCGTAATGTTTTCTTTAAAATTTAATGGGACCATCCTTGAGGTGCTTCTTTAATTTAAAAAAAAAACATTAAAATCGGTTCACAATCTTTCCAGATATCGAGAACATACATACAAAAAAAAACATGTACTCGAATTGAGAACCTCCTTCTTTTTGATGTCGGTTACCTTACTAGGACACAAACGCTTAATAAAAAGGTAAAGCGCCTGAAAAAAAAATCAAGAAATAATATTACAATTCTTTGTGACTAATACGAGGGTGGATTGAAAAGTACTCGGCCTAACACAGATCCATTCAATTCTAAAAATCAAATCATTGTGTGAAGTTCGAAACGTGTGCGATAATTAGTTGTGATGATAGAGGTGTATTGAACTTGATGGTGATTATGTAGAAAAATAAAAATTTAACTGATTTAGTATGTGTTTATTTTCTTGGTTAGGCCGAGTACTTTTCAATCCACCCTCGTATATACCTACTTTCGCTAAAAACACTAAAATAATATTTATGATGACATTGGAACCGCACAGAAATTATGCAACATTGTTAAATTAACCTATTACTTATCCATATAAATAAAATGATAGACAGATTTCAATTAAGTTTCCTAAGCTTTATTACTTAGACACTTGGCCCTTATATAAATAAAATTGCGATATATTAATTTAATATACGTTTTAAGAAAACGATTTTTATAAGCACTCCGTGTTCAGTATTGTGTGGTTTCTTGCCGCGGATAAGTAGGGAGTCGTATTATATATATACCTATACAATATCTTTACACAGTAGAGTAGCGTGCCTCAGAGGGGAGATTTTTCACAAAAGGAACGAAAGCTCTCGCATTTAATTAAAATAATTATATATTGATTATAAGTTATTACTTACAATTAATACTCCTAGCAACTAAGCTAGCCAAACAATTCAAACCAACATCCTGTCCCATAGAAGTCCTTAGAATTTTTACTTACATACGTTCGGGGCCTCTGTAGCCCGGAGGCCCGTATCATTGATACGGCTGATACGGCGGTAGCTACGCCCCTGTCTTAACATATAAAAATTACGTGTCACATTGTTAGTCCGCGATGAACCCCTAAACTACTGAATTGATTTTAATGAAATTTTGCAGACTGTGTGCAGTTTGGTCCAACTTGAGAGACAAGATAGTTTTTATCCCGATAAGTGACCCTCAATTTTTTTTATTGATAATTTCAGGAGTTTTTTTTAGGAAAGCAAATGGTAGTCGGAAAGGTCAGCATCTGCCTGGTCAGCTAGTATATATTCTGTAACTGTTCCAGTTTCGTTTCTTTACTTCAGTTATATGTAATACTAGCTGTGCCCCGCGGTTTCACCCGCGTCATCACGTGTTCGAGGTGCATGACCTAGTTTAAGCATTGTATAACGGCTAGGGTTTAAGCGTCGTTCGCGCGCCCAGCTAAGTATTGAATTATGTTAATTTTACATTATCTCTTAAACTATGTGTCCAAATAATCTTGATGATGAAGTAACTTTCGTTCGTAAGGATAAATAGGCCATGCCTAATAATAACGCTCATAAATCACTTTTAAATTTTTAATATTTTTTTGTCACAAAATACCAAATTATGGCTTATGTATAAGAAATAGACATATGGTATCGTGAATTTTTTTTAGACCGAGTAAAGGTCTATATTTTTCTAGAACATTGTATTTACGTATCCCTAACGATAACACAAGCGTACGCGGATAAATCAATTCGGAAGTGCTTTTTCTTCTGACATGCTTAACAAATATCCATATTTAAGGCTAGCTGAGTAATATAGCTTAATACTACACTAGCTTAATAATACTAGCCTATACTATTCCACATAAATCTGGCTATAATATACAAAAATAATTTTTCAAATCGGACTGGTAGTTCCAGAGATTAGCGCGTTTAAACAAACAAAAAAACAAATATTTTTTCCGCTTTATTATTAGTATAGATAGATAGATATATATATATATATATATATATATATATATATATATATATATATATTACATATAGTTGAAGTTTCTAACGAAACTGAAACAGTTTCGTTTTTGATCTTCAAACAAAAAAGCTACAGATGCCTTGTCAGGTTTGAAGACTAAAATGGAAAGCCTTGCGGCCTGTAATTAGACTGGCTATATATACCTACACTTCGGGCTGAAACGCAGGAGTGCAAGTTATGATAATATTTGGATGCAGAAATAGGTGAGATAATGTTACGTATCCCACGAACTCATAAGCGGTAAAAGAAACCCTACCACTAAGCTAAAATGGTGGTTATATGTTATCAATGATTTTATTATCCTTGTCGTACCCCAATAAATAACAATGTTCGAATAAGAGTAAGAAATTAAAGTAATAAGGATTTGAAAAAGCTTAAAATCTAAAAACGTACCGCTCTACCGTCGTACACGCCGTGAATAAATTATAGCATAGGATAATGTAATACTTACATTCAACTCCAGAATCTGAAAAAAAAGAAAAAGAACATTGTTACTTAAGTTATTTAAAATATTATAAATGGTAGATAATAGTGCGACTATCCATAGTCAAATTAAAATAGTGACAAGTGATTTATTTTCGAGAGTAAAATCAATAATTAAAAGTGATATTTATATTTTAACTATAATGTAGTCTTTACAAATAAATAAAATTGAAGTGTCTGTTTGTAATGTCAACATAACAGCCTTTTACTAAATGCATATGTACTTTACATACAGTACATATAACAAAAACACAATTTTTTTATTTTTTTTCAGTCTGTCTATTTGTTCCGGCTAATCTCCGAAATGACTTGAACCATTTTGAAGGGACTTTCACTAGCAGATAGCTAATGTCATAAGGAGTAACTTAGACTACTTTTATTTTAGAAAAAGAATAAGCGTTCCATGCAAAAAAAATTACAACCCTAAATTACACGCGGGCGAAGGCGCGGGGAACAGCTAGTCAACAATAATATTAGAGCCTATACGTCCCACTCCTGGGCATATTTGAGCATGTCCGGGGCATGTCCTGCTACAATATATGTTGGTGGGTTTCTCGTCTTCAATTTTTTTTTAATTTTTCATACATGCAAGTCTCCTTAGGATGTGTTCCTTCACCGCCGAGTACGTGATTAACTAGCATTTATACGGTACACGTGGTAAATTAGGACTAACAATGACAGTTAACAATTTTATTGATGCCGAAGGTGATCCTATCTGGTTTGTTCGCGTTCTGTGATATTTACAGCGAGTGCTTAGCTGAGTTACCTTGGCACAACAGTATTAATGCTGTAATGGGACGTGGTCTTAATTAAAAGTAGCTACTTATTTTCTTTTAAAAGCAGTAATAGCATGTTTAATGACATCTGGACATAATCTACATTTCTCGTTTTTATTTAAAATCCGACAGATTCGAAATATAGACAAGTTTCTACACAGGAAGATCATTCTGCGTGGAATGCCCAGAAGTTAATTTTGAGTCGTGAATTTATAAATACATAGGCTGCACTAAAAGTATCGGAAATGGAATATTTCCACTGTTCCTATCATGTTAAAATCTATTTAATTGAAAACTTCTTGGTTTTAAAAATCGAATACCATTTATTTATTTAAAAAAAGATTCTCGGTCTTGTCACAAGGTTTTGTTAAACTAACTTGTTTAGTCGTTGAGAAAATGGAACTGCCTCGAGAAAATTCAAGAGCGATGATTTATTATGACTTTCGAAGTGGTTTAACACAAAAACAGTGTGTTGACCGGATGATTTCTGCATTTGATGATGAATCCCCATCCAAAACCACAATTTATCGCTGGTTAGCTGAATTTCAACGTGGACGTGTCAAGCTCAGTGATGATCCCCGTCAAGGTCGTCCAAAAACTGCAGTCACCCAAGAAAACGTTGATGCTGTGCGTAAGCTGATTGAGGAAGATCGACATGTGACATACCGTAAAATTCAGGCAACTTTAGGCACTGGCATAAGTCAAATACAAATAATCTTGCATGAACAATTAGGTGTAAAAAAGTTGTTTTCCCGATGGATACCGCATTCGCTTTGTGAAGAGCAAAAAGCGGCTCGCGTTACTTGGTGCGTCAGAACTCTCGAAAGATTCCACGCAGGATCTTCAAATGCTGTATACAATATCGTATCAGATGATGAATTCTGGATATATGCGTATGAACCCGAAACAAAAAACCAGTCACGAGTTTGGGTGTTTGAAAATGAGTTAAAGCCAACCAAAATTGTTCGTTCATGGATTGTTGCAAAAAAAATGGTGGCCACGTTTGTCTCCAAAACCGGCCATGTTACGACTATTCCTCTTGAGGGACAAAGAACGGTTAATGCAGAATGGTATGCTAGCATTGGTTTGCCACAGGTCGTTTCTGAACTCCGTAAAGAGAACTGCAACCGTCGCATCATCCTCCATCACGACAATGTGAGTTCTCACACCGCACACAGAACAAAAGAGTTTTTAGAGCAAGAAAACATAGAATTATTAGACCATCCGCCGTACAGCCCCGACCTAAGCCCTAATGATTTCTATACTTTCCCTAAAATAAAGAATAAATTGCGTAGACAGAGATTTTCATCACCTGAAGAAGCTGTGGACGCCTACAAAACGGCCATTTTGGAGACCCCGACTTCCGAATGGAAAGGTTGCTTCAATGATTGGTTCCATCGTATGGAAAAATGTGTCAAATTTCGCGGAGAATACTTCGAAAAGCAATAAATACATTTTTAAATAGTAATGTTGTGTCACTTCCTTGATTCCCGAAATTTTCAGTGCCGCCTTCGTATATTGTCGCTAAAAGATCAGAGCAGTCAATTATATTTTTTCGAAGTTTGTAAAAAGGTCACGCTTCCTTAATAATCTACACCGTTATAGCCAATTTGAAGTCCCCTGCTGAACATTAGCCTCCCCCATAGATTGCCTCATAGGGGGAGGTCCTATTTGCAATTGGTAGCCGCCGCAGGAAGCTACATAGCTCCTGGTTTTCTCTCTGTCGACTCTTAAGAAACTCAAGGGACGATATCGGGTAGTGGATATTCCTACACCGACACGACTGAGCAGTAGCATAGCCTAAGAAGAACATACAATCAGTCGTAGCGTTCGATGTTGTCCGAAAAGCCGACATTATAAATCGCTAGGGTTGTCAGAATATTTTAATTTGTTTGTTTTTACCGCACATGTAGTGTAAACCATTTTAATTTATTTGCATGACAAGACAACCCTAGCGGACAGCTCCCGAGCGACCATCGGCCGCTCGGGAGCGTTCCACCCGCGTCTCGCCCCTCATCGCATCACACGATTGCCATGGCTAGACGCCTTCGATGACCAATGGTTAGCAGTAGCTAGACTGTGGCAGTAGTATGTGCATATTATGAAGGCTGTACTTCACTTTCATTTAAACTGAAAGACAAGCAACCTCCTTGATTACCGGATAGTTACTTAATGACATAATGATTGATCTTCCTCAGGCGGTGGTTCAAGTATTAGAATAGAATAGAATAATTTTTAGGGTTCCGTACCCAAATGCTAACCAACGGGACCATATTACTCTATGCCCCCGCTGTCCGTCCGTCCGTCCGTCTGTTTATCAACGGGCTGTATCCGTATTAGGTAGGAAGTTGAAATTTTCACAGAATGTGTATCTGTTGCTACTATAACAACAAATAATAAAAATTAAAATTAAAAATTAAAAGAGGCTCCCCATCTAGAAACGTGTATTTCGATGGTACGGAACCCTTTATGCGCGAGTCCGACTTGGACTTGGCCGGTTATTTAACCCCCGACGCAAAAGAGGGGTGTTATAAGTTTGACTGCTATGTGTGTCTGTTTGTCTGTCTGTCTGTCTGTATGTCTGTATGTCTGTCTCTGGCACCATAACTCTTAAATGGGTGAACCGATTTGGGTGCGGTTTTTTTAAATTTTAAAGCAGGTTTTCTAACGGTGTATCGTAGATATGTTATATAAAAATTAGTTTAGCCGCTTCAAGGTCATCAGCTATTTTTTTTTCGAGAGTACTTGTTGAAAGTTATTTTAGCTTTACCACTAGTTCCTAAAAAGCATCTCTTCTGGAAAGTACCAGCAAGGGACCCAGCGGGATTTTTTAAACATTATTTTACAATATGTATAATATTTTATACAATTAAGAACGAAACCATTTAGGAACAGTATGGTAGCATTCGCTTTATTCCTAGGGGTTATTATCCGTCATATATTCATTAGTAGTATAATACCCATAACAAGGCTAAGGCTTTATAAAAATTACCTTTCTCAAAATTCTTTATTTTATGAAGGGTTCTAGAGTCGCAAGGTTCTCAAGTGCTGGTGAGCAAAGTGTAAGGTGACACCACACTAGGTGAAGTGAAGACCTACAATAAGTCAATGGTTGCAGGTGGCTCAGAGCCGTGCTTTGCGACAAACCTTTTGGGAGGCCTATGATAAACAGTGTAGGTATTTGTAAAGGGCTGGAATGGTGGTGAAAATTTTTAAACTTTTTTAAGTCCTCCATATTTTCTGGAACTTGGTTATAAAACCGTATACATTGCCCTATGGAGGAATTACTGACTCTTTGGAGTCGAGTAACTGGTATAACTAGCTTGTGCTCGTTGCCAGTGTTACGAGTTGGGGTTCGAGATAATTAATAAAAAAGAGAAATTTCGAGAAGGATCTTGACACTCCTAGTTCTATTACTTAATACTAGAGGGCGCTAGTGGTAACTAGTGTTGCCATATACCAGGCATTAATGGTGGCGCTCAACACTAGTATTTATAGAATACTACATCACATTTTAATGAATCTATTTATGTTTTTGTGTACATACTAATGTATGTAAACTTAATAGTTTTCGTAAATATACTCACTGATAGACCAAAGTCAGCATAATTATTTCTTTCAATTTTGCTCTGACGGATTTCTTCGGACCTAGGTTTTAAAAAACTATTATATGATCCTAGACATTTTCTAACTTATTAGATAGGGTAGTGCCATCTGAGACATTGATATTTAAAAAAAACATATCTAACATTGAAATTTAGCAAAAGTGTTAATATTGATTCTGAAACCCTGGGCTCAGGTTAGCAATGCCCGACCCCCGTCAATTTCTCGTAACAAAACTTTGTATTTTCTTTAACCCTCTACCTCGTTTGCATATCTTTCTTAACAACCCAATTAACACTTTGAGTTTATTTAATAAACGGACTATTATGAACCGTACAGCACCAAGGTCACTATATTCATTTATTTTTTCTTTGAGAATAATGAATCCAACAACTGTGTTTCTAATATTATATTTTCATGTTAATTATGTTCTTAATGACAGAGATAATGTAGAAAGGCGGTAGAGCCACACTGCAGCTATATTCTGGTTATAGCACGAATGGCTCGACTCAACCGGGGTGGAACCTCGCTCTCACTGAATACCAGCGTAAAATAGCAGCTAAATGCTGCTGTATTTTGTGTAGTGAGTGTAGGGAGCCGGAAAGCCTTTCAACTGGAAACGAGGTATTCCATCTTAGTCCTCAGGAATGACAACGCATCTGCAGTTTGATTCTTAATCGAAGATAAATGATGTATATGGGCCACAGCATCCAAAGACATTCAGGTGGACTATGTGCTCGTTTTTCACCCTTATTCTATGAAAAATAAGGTATTTGATTGTGAGCCTCATTAAGAAAGTGATTTCAAAAATTATTTTCTAAATGAGGACTTAAACATAGAAGAAGCAAAAACAGAAATTTATAAACGAGGATATCCGCAGTAAAACCGGAGTGACTGTCATAACCCTATAGATTAGTAAGCTGAAGTGGCAAAAAGCCGGCTATAGAGCCAGAAAAACGGACAACCAATGGGGAAGAAAGGTTCTCGAGTGGCAGCCTCGTACCGGTAGGTAAAGTGTGGAGTGGTCCCCCACTAGATGAGTGACGACTTAGTAAGACATGTAGGAAACCGATAGATGCAGGTGGCTCAGGCCCGTGTTTTGTGCCATTCCATGTTCAGCAGTGGACTTGCGAAGGGCTGCAATGGTGACGATGGTGTAAAAATTGAAAACATTTCAAAAATAAGGAATAATGAATCCAACAGCTGTGTTTATAATATTATATTTTCATGAATAGAATAGAATAGAATAGAATAATTTTTTATTCAATATTGATTATTACATAATTCTTATTGAAAGTCATTTTTTATTTACCACTGGTTCGGAAAATACCTCTGTCCTGGGAAGAACCAGCAAGAAACCCAGCGGGACTTTTTTTTTCAAACATATTTCACTTAACAATAATTTCAATTATACAATTTTTAAATGATTTTTAATAGAACCAGCATGGTGGCGATCACCTTATTCCCAGGGGTTATTTTCATTCATGTATTCCTTGATATTATAATAACCCTTTTTGTACAGTTTTTCTTTAATAAAACTTTTAAACTTGTTTATTGATAAACTTTGAATATGTTCTGGGATTTTGTTGTAAAAGCGTATACATTGCCCCATAAATGAATTACTGATTCTGTGGAGTCTAGATGTTAATTATGTTCTTGCTGACAGAGATAGTTCCTTCTAGAAATTTCGGGACTGATATGTACTCGAACGTTCTACATGTCGCTACAGTAGAAGGTTCTGGAAACTATCTGAGGCTTTATATAAGGCCGGTATATACCACGACCGGGTCAGTATTGAATTGGCAATATAAGCGAATACTTCGAAGTGATATAACTTCGAACTAAAGTGATCAGTAATACAATAGTGTTTAACACACTAATAAGTGTTTTTAAGTTGTAATTAGTGTACCGTAATTAAAGTGTCAATTTGGTAATTCAATCGGCAGTTTTTAATTGTCTCGAACCCCAAGCTCGTAACAGTAGCACATGAGTAAAGAAACCGACTAGAGGGGAAGCTACATACAAACGCCTCGCTTCGGGTACACCCACACATAGCGCAGCGATGTGTGCGTGAGCTCTCACCGACAGGTTCACTGACGCTCCGTCAGGGTACAAACCGGTTTACGCCGGCTCAGTCAGAGTGTGAATGAAAGGGCTGTTGGTCACGCGCATTGAAATAAATAGACGAATAATATTTCGTGATATTATAGATCAATAAATCTATTAATTTTTTTACAACTAGAGGTAATTTTAGAGATTGTGCACTATAAAATAAGACATTATAAATTTATACGTATAAATTTATATTAGATAATTAGTGTTCGTTTACGCTAAATGCTCAAAAATGTACAGTATGTTATATGTACGAAAAATTCGAGAGAAAATACATCTGATTTTTAGTACTCATGAATACGCTGTGTTAAGAAAATGATATTGATAGAAATATAGATATCTATATGTAATGTGAAGCTAAGCATGAAAACAAGCAAAATATACCATTTTTGCAGGTTCAATTTTAATTACAAATAACAGACATGTTATTATATTAACTTAAGTTACAATGAATACACATGTTATTTTATACAATATAATATTTTTATTTTTTCCTTAAAATTTTCACTCGCATCAGGTGATAACCCTATCAGAATAGGTATAGACTTCCGACGTTGTTAGAAAGCTTCCCCTCTGGTCTTCTTTACTCTGTGACAGTAGTATAGTTGTAGCACGAATGGGTCGGCTCGACCGCGGAAGGACCACGCTCTCACAGAATACCAGCGTAAAATAGCAGCTTAATGCTATTTTAATATATTTTTTTTATATTTATTTATTTAATGCTGTGTTTCATATGGTGAGTGTAGAGAACCGGAGACCTATCTCACTGGAAAAGAGTCATTCTATCTTAGTAGTCCTCACGGCTGACAACGCATCTATATTTTAATTTGCAAACGAAGATAGATGTAGATGTTTATGGACCACAGTAACCACTTACCATCAGGTGGACTGTATGCTCGTTTGTCATCCTAATTCTATAAAAAAATATTACTATTAGTAATCTATAGGCCATCTTCACTTGGCCTTATATTGCCTTAGATGACACGCGCGGTTGCCAAGCAATCTAGGGGTAGACTATCTTAAGCAGTGGACATTTAGTAGACTCAAATATGTAAAAATGAGTTTCCTCATTTAATAATTCCTGTTTTAAAGTCTTGTTTGACTTCAATTAACAAAAATCTTAGGAAATATTTACTATGCAAAGTGGAGGCCGCAAACAAGGGTCAATTATTTCCCATCACAAGTGTCGACTGTTCTGGCATGAAAAGGACATCTGATGGCCATTCTTAATGTGGGTCCGCACCCCAATAAAGACCTCTTCAACCTCAAATGAACTCCGAATTAGAAATTAAACAGGCCGTCGTTTACACCGTATAGCAAATAAATTCTAAAGAAATGAATTACCACCCACCCCGGCTTTGCTTGGATGTAATATGTCAGTGTGGCGTTATTTAGACATAACGTTTTTTATAGTAAAAGGATGATAAACGAGCACATAGTCCACCTGATGGTAAATGGTTGCAGTGGCTGATAGACGTTTACATCTATCTTCGATTACGAATCAAAATGTAGTTACATTGCCACCCGTGAGCACAGATTACTAAATGCCGTGAGGACTAAGATAGTATGCCTCGTATCCAGTAGAAAGGGTCTCCGGTTCTCTACACTGACCATACGAAACACAGCAGCATCAAGATGCTATTTTTTGCTGGTATTCTGTGAGAGCGTAGTCCTTCCCAGGTCGAGCCGGCCCATTCGTGTTACTTATACTTATAGCTGCAGGAGGGCTACCACGTCTACAAGATATTAAGGTAATCAAAAATCATTTAATTTATTAAATTTTGTTTTTCGAACAAAAAATTAAAGCTATTTTAATTAAATATATCATAGATTCCTTTTAGCATTGCTCTTCATCTGTTTTTAGTGTTTATTCCAATCGGTAAAGCGATTCCGACGACTAGCCTGGACAGAAAGAAAGACAAATATTTTAAAAATTGTTCTTTATGTCATAATAGCATGCAAGTAATCCCCTGAGCTTAATAGAAGCCAGTTATTTTTAGTTGGTTGATTTACAAACAGACACCCAATAACCCTATTGAACCGACTTCAAAAATGAGGATGTTCTCAATTCGTCGAAAGTTTTTTATGTATGTTCAGCGATAAAATTATTTACTACGTTGTTGCATTTTTTAATTGTCATCGGGAAAATGCTGCTGCAATTCTCCTGTTTTAGTTTACTTCCGTCGCCTTACGACACCCACGGGAAGATATGTTTACAATTTAGAAGAAAAAGATAATAATCATTAAACGGTGTAATGGACGATCTTTCTTTAAATGGTGTTGTCCTCAAGTAAAAATTGGGGGCGATTAAAAATTAATTTTGCAAAAACTCAATTTCTGTGAGTTGGGCTGCCCACTCTTATAATAGAAAATGTTTTTCTTTATTAATATATTATTTCAAAACCTTAATTAATTTTCATTAGTATTTAAGTAACTTGAGTCTGTTTTCGAAAGTTTAAATAAATTTCAATGTTTACTAGTCCACGATATCTGAAACTTGCTATTTCTAAATGAAAGTAATTTTACTTTTAATTTTAACTTTTAAATTCCAGACGTTTCGGGTACGTTGTAAGACCTATGATTACGGGGAGGACTGAGGTGTTTGACTTCCAGATATCATAGTTAACGAAGGCTACCTTCAATTTTTAAATATTAATTTTTTGTTTGATCTACGCAGAACGAGCATACAGTATCTTGAAATCTTGCAGTAGTATGCTCGGGTTTACATTGCTTTTTTTTTCAATAATGCCATCTCAAGCAGATGGTAGCTGCCAGCCATCTTCTGTATTGAAATTATGATGTTTTTTTATTTTATTTCAATAGCCTCGCGAATCACCCTTGGTAGGAATCAGTGTTCTTTTGCGAGGATTTGTGATCTATCAAATCTGGTGTAATGGTTGGAACGATCTTGGACATGTTGACATACTGCAGACTTCCCACAGGAGTTATAGACATAGCCTAATTGAAAAAGCTAAATTTACAAAATATATATAGTAATAAATCTCGGAGAACCAACAGCTGCTCAGTCATTGGAACGAATGTCCACTAGATGGAATAGCTTTTTATTATACAGGGTTATTATGCAATAACCGGCCGAATTTGGTGAAGAAAAATTAATTTAAAAAAATCTCAAATATTCTGATCTTTTTATCTTTTAAATTCAAAATACATTATTTTAACTGTTTATAATTCATAAATATCTAACGCCTGCTATTTTACTACGCACGCACAGATTCGTATGGGTCGATCGGTCGGCAAATACGCTATGAATTGAATCGCACACGAAAGAGCACGCGTACGAGTAGTTGTTGCCTATAAATCATATTCAATTTGGGATAATTTCAAATAAAATTAAAAGCTTGCATTTTTCTGTATATTTGTCCCTCCTAGGCCAAACAGAGTCATGATAGCTCAGAGGTGTACCGCTCGCTGTAAATTTCACAGTACGCGAGCAACCCGGGTTCAATCCCCGCCGGCACCAATGAAATTGTTAATTGCAGCAATAAGTGAGAAAAAAATTCGAAGGCGAAGTCTGCCAATGCGCATTGGGCCAGCGCGGCAAATACTTCCTTGTCCTAAACACCTCTCAATGAGAGGAGACCTGTGCGAAGTATGTAGGCTCCTTTACTTTTCTTTTTTGCTTTACTTCTTGCCAGGTCAAAGGGCCTATAGATATTGAAATAATATTTTATATCAATATAATTTTTATAACCATTATAGTTATTGTAATCTATTGATTGAGAGGTACTAAAAATAAGTAACTAAATACATTTCTACCATTTTTAGAATTTTCTGTCTGTCTGTCTGTCTGTTTGTTTGTTAACGTATCACGTATAAAGTATTAATTTATATCATAAGAATCATTAAGGAAAATATAAAGTGTATCTTCGTGTTACATTTAGTCTTTATTTTATTAAAATCAGTTCATTCAATCAAAAGTTATGATAAATATTCTGAAGTATGAATACGAAGTATAGGTATACCATATCATAAATCATAATTAAATTAGATAAAATAATGTTCTATAATGATATAATTATATCTAAAACGCAGTAAACAAAAGTATTAAAGAACGTATTAAAAAATATATACAAAAATATATTATAACCTTATTAACTAAATCTAAAGTGAAATAGTTAACCAATTTCATTGATAGATGGCGGTATGGTGTAAATCTAATACAAAAAGGCGTTTTGCTTACTATGCAGACACTGGTTTATAAGCTCTTTTATGTTTTATATATATAATAATGTACCAATCGCGTCAATTAATCTCTTTTTTTTTAAGAATTGATTGCTGTTAGCAGCGCCATCCCTCTTTAAAGATATATTCATAATAAAAATGGTGATAACATGTTGTGTCTGTTTTTGTACATTGTATAGAACTAGAGCCCAATGACTTCGTCAATCTTACTTAGCGGTACCATGTAGCGACATCTATGGAAATGTATTAAATAAAGAACGATGTATTTAGCGCGTTAAATTTTCATATCGATATACATCGCAACCGCTTCCGTAGATAGACAATAGATGGCGCTAGAGTAGTCAAGTGAGCTCGGCCACGGTCCTTATTGCTTTGTAAGAGAGATATTTGTCACTAAAATTATTATAGGGAAAAAAATTAAATAAGCACATTTTTATAATTTTTAGAATTGTCTGTCTGTCTGTCTGTTTGTTTATAAACGCATCCCATCTAAAGTAAATATCTTTTTTTTTAAAGAAATCATTAAGAAAATGATAAAGCGTATCTTCAAGTAACATTTAATTTTTGTTTTATTAAATTTGGTTAATTCTATCGAAAGTTATGATTATTAGTTTGAAATGTAGGTTCTAATTTGTTCAATGGCGCCATAAAATCTCAGAAAAAGTAATAAAAAGGTTTGTGTGTAAAAAAACGTTCTATAATAATATATTTATACTTAAAACACAGTAAACAATAAAAAGGATGTTTTCCTTAAATTAAAAAAGTTTTCTCACAAAGAACGTAATAGATGGCGTTGTACAAATTACATTCTTTTCTGAATTGCGGCGTTAAGATACTCCGAATCGTATTGAGACTAACTGTATTGTGCAATTACAGTCTCACAAACACAAATATCCATACATTACCCAAAACCAATGTAGATATTATATACTTTCATTTCAATTCAATTTCAACTTAATAAATAAAATAAAATTGAATGATATATAATAATAATAAAAATAAATTTATTTATTTCCCACAATTTGATTGTAAACAGCTTAAAAAATATACATATGTTGTGCGGGGGACTGGTGTCCAAACTAGGTACAAACCTGTATTATGGATCACCAGGCTCCACCCCTTGGAAAAATACAATCTTAGTAGTATGGAAATACAAATAAGAGAGAAAGAATGCAATTGCATGTTTGTGTGTGTGGGTGTGTGTGTGTGTGTGTGTGTGTGTGTGTGTGTGTGTGTTTTTCTTTGTGTGTTTGTGTGAGTGTGTGCTATGTTTACCCTACGCCAATGACTTGGGATTTATCAGATTATAAGAATCTTAAACCACGAACCGAAAGACTTATATCGTTTAACATTATAAGAATTAGCAATTAACACTTAGCAAGTTTTCTGTCATATCATAATCCAGCGTCTCCAACCATTTGGAAACATTTCTTTTACAGGAATGTTTTGTTCGTGGGAATAGATTTAAAATTTTATTAAGTTTATTATATAAATAACCCCCCAAGAAAGTAAAAGATTTTTTTGCGAAGCTCGAATGAGGTTTTATTTTACATATAGCATCCTTACGTCTTTTTCCTTTTAATATTGATGAATCATAAGGTAATAGAGAATGTTGCCTATTTACGGTGTACAAAATATAAAGCTGTCGAATCGTGAGCACTTGACATTTTTTATATAGATCGCGCGTTGGAAATGTGTACGGAAGGGAACATGATGTTTTGAGTATAGCCCGTTGAGCTCTTTCCAGTTTTATGAGAATAGATTTGGATGTTCCTCCCCAAATTGTGATTCCGTAAATTAATATGGATTGGCATAGTGTTAAATATAACATTCTAATAATGTTCGAATTAGCTACGTTACGTAACCTCTTAAATATATACATTAATTTACGAGTTCTACTAGTAAGCATGTCTATATGACTGTTAAAGCTTAGGTTATTATCTAAGTAAATTCCTAAATATTTAATACTATTAACGGACTGCAATTTTGGACAGTTACAGTTTTCCCTCTCACTTAGGACAGAACAGTTATGAGAAGTAATTGAAAGATTAATAGTTGGCATATTTCCTTTCTTATTAAATATTAGATACTTCGTTTTATCAACATTTAATGTTAGAATATTATCATGTAACCATTGAGTAACTAAGTTAAAACCCTTTTGTCCATATCGGAAGAGTTCTTCATAACTGTCAGCGCTAAAAACTAGAGCAGTGTCATCTGCGAATGATGTAATTTGACCATTTGGTATCTGTAATTTACATAGGTCATTTATGGAGACAAGAAAGAGGGTAGGACCTACAATACTTCCCTGCGGTACACCATAGATAACAGGTAAATCCTTACTTATAATATTTCCTATCTTTATACGTTGAGTGCGGTTTGTTAAATAGTCAGTAAAGAGTTTTAGTTGTGTACCCCTGACTCCAACCTTTTCAAGTTTCTTAATCAGAATTGGGATAGAAACCGTGTCGAATGCCTTGGCTAGATCTAGGAAAATTGCCATACACTTTTTGTTATTGTCAAGTTCTTTGAAAATATAGTTTGTAAGATCATGGACCGCGTCTGTTGTTGATAAACCAGATCTAAATCCGAACTGTGCCTTGGAAAAAAGTAAATTCTTTTCAAGAAAACCGGTTAACTGGTTATTCATGATCTTTTCAAGAATCTTAGACATTGATGGTAAGATAGATACTGGTCGATAATTATTTACGCGGTCCCTAGCTCCATTCTTATAAATAGGAAGGATAACAGATTTCTTAAAAGCAGAAGGAAATATGCCATTTGTTATTGCTAAATTACAGACATGTGTTAAAGGATGTGCTATTATATGTTTGTATAATTTTAATATGTTAGCACTGATATTATCCCACCCAACAGCATCGCTTTTTAGTGACATAATTAACCTTTCGACTTCTGTTATTTCAGTAGGCATTATTACTAAAGATCGGAGATTATTTACTATTTTGCTAGAAGACGAATCCTCGTCTTTTGACCTTCGCGTTTCTTTAAGTATATCCTCGGCAAGATTTTTTCCACATTTGCAAAGTATTCATTTATCTGTTCAATTTTAACATTTGGAACTGTACAGTTGGATATAAGTTCAGTTGCAGGTGTTTCTACTTTTTGTCTATTTGTTATATCATTAATGTTTTTCCATAATAATTTTGGATTACTTTTGGCCTTAGTTAGCTCTTGTTCTTCGTATTCTCTCTTTATTTTTCTCAATAAGTTATTGCAGAAGTTGCGATAACGGGTGTATGTTAATTTTAGAGTTTCGTTGGTAGGATTATTTTTTAGCTTTTTGTGAAGTTTATCTCTATTTCGCATACATCGTAGTAGACCTGGAGTGATCCACGGCTTTTTAATTCGGTTACGTTTAGAAAGAGTGATAACATAAGAATTGGATTCTATCGCCCGAGAGATGGATTCAATAAGATAGTTTGCAGCATAATTTACATCACTGGATTCAAATAGTGGTTTGAAGTTAATATTACTTAAACTTAATTCAAGACCTTTGTGATTAATACGCTTAACGGAACTTTTAAGATTTTCAGTTTTTGTTTGTAGATCAGGGTAACATATTACAGTTTCGTGGTCAGTTAAGGTTGTTTGCGCTACATAAGTAAATGCATGTAATTTGGTTTTTAATAAAATGTGGTCGAGGCAATTTCCATTACGCGTAGATAAGGAATGTGCTGGAAGAAAACCATGGTAAGCTGCTAGTTCTAGATATTCGCATGCATTTGCCTCTAAGTTATTACCTTTAATATTTAAATTTATGTCCCCTGTTAAAATAACATTCCTGAATGTGGCAAATTTAGAGAAAATTTTATTCAATGAGCTTAAGAAAAGGGAGATATTTCTGAAGGAAGGAGGGCGATAAATTGCAATAATAACAACATCAATATTAAGTTTTAATATAAGACAATTTGCTTCAGAAAACTCTGGTTCCTCCATTACAATTGAGAAATATTTTTTAGTATAGATTACAATGCCTTCATTTTGTGAACTGTTAGAGGTTGTCACAAATGTACGATAACTATGCAATGAAGGTACGTTGGAATTAGCTTTTAGCCAGCATTCGGTCAAGACAATCACATCCCAGTCAATTTTTGATCTAGCCATGAGGGTTTCTAATCCAGATATATTTCGAGATATGCTACGAATATTTTGGTTCAAAATTTTTAGGTAATGATTGGGGCTATTTATGAGGGACCGGCAGTCATCTATATCAATTTTAGCAAATTCTGATACGGAAAAGGAGTCAATATTTCTTTGTAAATCTATTATTTGATTCGCAGCGAATATTTATATATTATACTGTGCGTCTTCGTCAGATAATAAGTTAAGCTCATAGACATCCTATAAATGTTGTATGTGCTCAAGTTATTATAAACAGTAAGAGTAATTAAGATCTTGTTTAAGTAAGATATTATGCAATTTAATATTTTGTACTGATTCGACTCAAGCCAAGAAGTAGGCAGTATGTATCGCAGGAAATCACTTGTAAGATTATTAATGTTAGTGCGTAAAGGTTTGTGTGTAAATAGTGTTAGTGTAAAATTTTGTTCATGATATATCTTAAGTAGAGTAATTAACAAACTAAATAAGTTTAATAGTTTAAGTAGGTTAATTAAAAGTAATAGGCAACAAGAGTAAAATATTGTATACTTATAATAACTAATGTATATTAGTCATTTTTCTTTTTCCAGCTTAATAAAATCAAGCTCCGAATTAATTCTAGTGCGTAGGTCGCCGTCATTCTTCCGTAGGTATACTTGGCCATAGGATATCCAGCAATATTTAAATTTGTTTTTGGTAGCAAATTCTTTAGCCGAAACAAATAGTTTTCTAGTTCTACTGGTAAGATTTTCAGATATATATACAGGTGTTTTTACTCCATGAATACCCAAGTGCGTAGTATTGAGTTTGTTATCTTTGCTTTGTTTCCTATTAAATAAAATGACTTTAACAATGTATCCTTGAGTATTGTAGAGTTTAGTTCAGCTATGATTGACGTTTTACCAGTTACGTAATTGGAACGAAAAACATCTTGTAAGTCATTCGGCTGAATTAAGACATCAACTGATTTTCCCACCTTCACTACAATATCCGTTAATGCTTCTTTGGATTCCTTACCATTAATTGGTACATTTCTTATTTCTAAACTCGCACATCATGATCTTCTTTCCAACTGTTCGATTCTTTCCTCTAATTTATGTATGTACTTCCGGTCATTTAATCTTTCATCCTCAACTTTTTTCAGTCTCTCTAAAATTTCATCATATTTTATTGACATAAATTCAACCGATTCTTGTAGTTTTGCATTCTGTGCCATTAACTCTTCTTTAACCGCTTTTAGCGAATTTGAGTGTAAAATTTGACCCGCTTTAAGTTCTTTAAACATATTAGAAATTTCACTTTTAAAGATATTAAAATCAATGTTGTATTCGTATTCATTCGTCTTCACGCCTTCGCTTAATGCGCTGCGAAATAAATGCGGGTGAGTGTGAATCTACATCGCGTGAGGCGCTTAAGTTCGGGTCGGATTGAGAAATATGCGTAGTTGAGGTCGACGGCGGGGTTCGTTTTAAAGGCATGTTTATTATCAATTGTACCAGGATATTATAAATATTGTTGTTTGAGAGTAGCACTGAGGTCTTAATATGTTGGTTGGTATCGAGGAATTCAAACTAAAATACTTTCCGTCCCGTATATCTTGAGCTCTCAGTTATTATTTAAGAAAAGTATGTTTATCTCTTTTTGCCTTCTGTACTTCAAAGTAAGTAGTCTAGGTTTATTTATGATTTATGCTAGTTTGTTAATATGTAAAGGGACTCACACATAGAATGATGTTGCGTCGGATATTATCAATCCTCTTCTGATATTCTGTGCGCCTATTACTTGCACTGGATTATTTATGCAGAAATTACATTTCAATTTGTTTAAAGTTTAGGATTTTATTATATCAGACGTCTGAGTCTCGTGACGATCCGGGGTGGAGAGGATATATTATGAGTTTATAATGAGTTATAAAGAAAGGAGTGTCATTTCAAATGTTATTGTTTGAGCGTAGTGATTATATTATACTCTTTGGTTTTCTCATTACTGTTAGAATTTAGAATACTACTAAAACTCTATAGACATTAAGTAAAATAGTCAATTTATTTAGTATCAGATTATAATGAACAGACTAGTATCCGAAATCACAACTTCCCACAACTCAATAGCGAACTCATATCCCAACTTCAAAGGATGCTACATGAAATAAATCCATACGTTCATAGTTTTAGGGTTGCATTGCAATCGATCCGTCAAGATTGAATAAACAATTATAAAATAGTTATTAACGCTGACAGACGTCCTGTTACTGAACACCGCGGTAGCAACGTTCCTGTCACTGATGAAGTGGCAGTGGTATTAGTTGACCAGGAGTGCGATAGACGTGACATCGTGTTGCACACACATGACGATCGACTGCCAGGGCACGCATCGATATTATGATGCTCTACAATATCCATTAATATATTGTCACGGTGAAAATGGGTACAATTTCGGAATTTATCAAGTTAATCCTAATTTCAGAGAGACCAATTTTAATAAAAAAATATCTGCTCTGCAATTTTATTCGCACCTGTTACATGTAAGGCATATTCGTCTTGCGTATCTGCAAAGATTTCGGGGGTTGTTTAACCAATTTATAGTGGACATGTATGCGAAAATAGAGACGGAGCGCTTAGTGTATATACGCACTAACCAGTCGCCTATTACACTGACGTTATCACTTATTGATACAGTAATGATATAAATCGTTTAATGTTCTCTTACCTAAATGTCAAATTCTCTAAGTAAAACCTATATACGCGAGCTACGCCGCGGGCACGGCTAGTACATAATAAGTTTACTGTTTAAATCAAAAGTATATTTTCGACTTTTCCGCTGAAACCAATGTAAAATTGTTGATTGTAAATTTAAGTGTTGATTCACCACGAGCTCGGGGATTAAGAAAAAGTCCTCTAAAGGAAACCTCCAGGACATGTGACATCCAAAACACACTTGGGCGGCGTGGCAGACCAATTGCTCCATAAAAATCTCAGAATGAAGAGGAGGTCTATGGCCAACGGTGGAACGTATACATTATATATATATACATACATACATACATAAACACTCACGCCAGTCACCCAGAGGGGCAGGCAGAGGCGGCAGGGTCGGGAAGGGACGCCCTAGACGAAAGTTTATCGACCAAATCGGCGATACATTAAAAATGGGCCAGATTAGGAGTACCCTTAACCGACGAGCGTGTATGCGTAGGTATATGGATGTGGAGGAAGCGAGAGAGGTGTGTCAGGATCATGCCAAATGGAAGTCCGTAGTCTCTGCCTACATTATATATATATATATAGGCTGTAGATTTATTTTAATATGAATATTAGCATCAATTCTTTCATTATAGCCTATAAAACAACATACTTTCCTCATATATTGTCTCGTAAGGGAGATTTTGCCATAATTTATTATTTTGGGTTGTTATCGGAAAGATACTGCTGCCCATCTCCTGTGTCAGTTTCGCTCTGTCCCTGATCGTAACTACACTATTTAATAATTCAGTTCAATAGTGCTGGCGGGGATGAAATGCAGGTTGCTTGTGTACGATGTTTTTTTTATTAAGTTTTCTTTATTACATAATGTAAATAATATACTATTGAACATTTGTGATGAATATTAATTGTTAAATAAGTATAATAATATATATATATATATATATATATATATATATATATATATATATATATATATATACATATATAAAGAAAGGTACTATGACCTATATTAGTTAATTTATTTAATTTTTTTGTTTTATTATCTAATAAAACTATTTTGTTTAACTAAGTCAAGGCTTAGCAATATAATAAGGACATTGCTGTAATATTCGTACACAAGTTATTGTTAATGAATAAGGAGAATTCTGTTGCGCCCCGCAACAGATTTACTTCGACTTTAAGTAAGTATTAGCACAAAAAAAAACACACTTGTGTTAGTAGAATGAGTAAAGGATACTGAAGAAAATCATTGAAAAATTACATATATGAAGTAAAACTGAACCCTGCTAAGTCACCTATAAGCTCTTGTTTGCCAAAGTATGTTAAATACAATCTAATTTTACCTCGACACGTTCAGGAAGGCAATGAACAGAGTTAATAAGCAAATAAAATTACACCGGATTGCGAGCGGATTGTTTGGAAAAGCAATTGTACCTGTTACTTACTGAGCGACTAATTAAGACTATATACAATGTTGTTTTAAAAGTATTTCTTTTGTTTATGTTTTCCTGTAACGTACTCTCTTAATTGAGGATAAATTGAAGAGAACATGTTTCTGTTTTTGATAAAGAATAGAAAATGTTCTTTATTTTATACTTTTTTATTAAATAATATAATTTATGGAAGTGACAACAAGGCTAAAATTCCATTTTTCTAAAGTATAAGATAATAAGACACTGTGCAGGAATAAGGATAAATTATAATTTAAAGAAAACTTTTTTAAACTTTAATTTACTCTTTGTCATGAATAAATTCCATGCATTAATCCTGAAAAACAAAGCGTCACTGGCATTGTAAGCATCAATAGGGTACAAGAAATGGAAAAAGGCGTAAAACATGCAAAACACGTTTAGGACGGCCATATTGGTGTCCGCCATTTTTCTTTTTCGCCTCCCGCCTGCCTGTTGTCAACTAGTTGACCCAACATTAGTCACTCGACCATTTCCGACTTGTTTCTTGACAGGCTTCTAATGTAGTGTGCACATAATTCTTTTTTAAATTAATTTATTCTATTATTCATTCTCATACTCTTTATTTTTATTGTGAATCTATTACAACAGTGATAGCTATGTTTATTTTTACTATGTTTCGCGCCATGATTCCCACGTTTAAATATAACACTTTTTTATAGAAGTTGGAATTCTTTTTATAAAATAGAATTTTCTCAGCCTTGATAATTTCAGCTGTATCTGTATATAGACTGTAACTGTTAAGTTTTTTTTTTAAATTTTATAGAGCGTATTCACTACTCACTATTCACACACGTACAAGGAAATGTTTGATATGAAGTATCAAAAGCCCCTACAATAATTTTAATTTTTGTCTGTTTATTTGCACATACTACAACGCTAATTTCATAGAAATTTTTAAACAGTGGTAGAGCCACGTGGCAGCTTTTGCTGTCGCGGATGGGCCGGTTCGAACCGGGGTGGTACCACGACCTCACAGAATACCAACGTGAAGTAGAGGTTTACCTCTGCGTTTCGCTTGGTGAGTGCAGGTGGCCGGAGGCCCTTTTTACTGGAAATGAGGCATTCCATCTTAGTCCTCACGGGTGACAACGCCTCTGCATTTTGATTTGTAATAGAGGATAGATGTAGATGTCTATGGGCCGCAGCAACCGCATACCATCATGTGGACTGTGTGCTCGTTTGTCACCCTCATCCTATAAAAAAAAAGAAATTTCCTTTATTTGTAAGTTTAAAATCTCACAACTTAGACAATTTTATTTCAAAACAGAATGCATGATTGTCCGGCTATTGCGTGGGTATCACGACTATTTATTTATGAAATAAACATGCTGTAAGCCATTTGCTCTGACCAGTTTAAATTGCACTTCGAAAGTAATATTTTGTTTTAGAATAAGGGTGATAAACGAGCACAAATTCCATCTGATACATATTAGAAGCTGTGACACATAGACAATCTAGATCTGTTCTTTATTAAGAATCAAAATGTAAAATGAGTTGTCACTTCTGACAACAGAGATGGAATGGTGGGTTTCCAGTAAAAAGAGACTCCGGTTCCCTACACACAATACAACACATAGCTGCATATTATTGCTATTTCACGATGGTATTCCGTAAAAGTATGGTCGTTTCCTGGTCAAGCCACGCTCTCAGAGCATACCAGCGTAAAATAGCAGCTTTATGCTGCTGTGTTTCGTATGGTGAGTGTAGGGAACCGAAGACCCTTTTTACTGGAAAAGAGGAATTTCATCTTAGTCCTCACGCTTGAAAACGCTTCTGCATTTTGATTCGCAAACGAAGATAGATGTAGATGTCTATGGGCCATAGCAATCGCTTACCATAAGGTGGACTGTGTGCTCATTTGTCATCCTAATTCTTTAAAAAAAAGCCGACCAATTCGTGCCACAACCATAACGTAGCTGATGCTTAGCTCTACCATGCATAAAAGTATGACCAAAACAATGTTACTAAAAAGTACTAACAAGTAATAACAGTGTAACTCACGGGTGACAACGCATCTACATTTTGAATTGTAATAGAGGATAGATGTAGATGTCTATGGGCCGCAGCAACCACTTACCATCAGGTGGGCTGTGTGCTCATTTGTCACCCTTATCCTATAAATAAAAAGTACTTAGAATATGCAATATTAAAAGAATTTTGGGCTATAATATAACTCGCGTCGATGTCGATTATTTATGTGTCAGGCAACAAATCCGATTTATTACGGGACTGTCTAAACAGACAGGGATACACTTCCCTGTCCGCATACAAATTCGTACCCCATAAAGCTCGCACTACGTGATATAATATTATTCGAGTCCGTTTTAGGTTAAGAGTTATGAGTATAATATAAGCAACCTTATATCCGTGTGGACCGCGTAGAGAGAGTCCATCAGCCCATCTAGTAACGATGTGTCATAAGATGCGACGTTGGGAAATTTCACAAAGATCTCATTGCTCTCATGACCGAATTTCGGTCACGGTGGCCAGTCGCAACGGAATCTAGTTATCTGTGCAGGACAGGATTATAGTGTCCGAGTGTATACGCAAATAGAAGTGCATTCTCTATTTCCTCACTCACATAGACACAACCGGAGAGATCTGGCACAGGATCCACGGCTTTACGTGCTTTCCGAGGCAATGGGGTGAAACACCGTCAACTTGCTGTGATTTTTGTGGTTTGGGATTCGAACTCGGGACGTCATGCTCAGTGACTGGCTTCACAACCACTAAATCAACGAGGCAGTCAGATCAAAGGACTTCAGTTAATCTATAATCTGTATAAATAAAAATCAATTGCCGTAGGTATGAAAAATTGGACGTCGTTATGCAAAAAGGATTCAACCCACATTAAGTTAATTTGAGTTTATGATATTTGAAGTATCCATACTTCAAATATCATAAACTCAAATTATCGGTATGGTTTCTGTCTGTTTGTAATTTTTCTTCTTTTTTGTGTTACGTTTGCTAAAATTGTTACATCACATAATAGTATAGACCACAAACAATATTTTTCAAGTCAACATTTTTTGACACAAACTTGGGTTGGATCCTTTTTGCATAACTACGTCCAATTATCACTGAGAACGGCTGGACCGATTTTGATGATTTTTTATGTGTGTTGGAGCTGGTCCTTAGATGGTTTAGATTCACAATTGGACTAAGTAGGTGGCGCTATTGTCGAGATCTGAACATCACCCGTACGAAGCCGAGGTGGATCCGCTAGTTAATAACAAAGTCGATATAATCACTCTTTTTACGCAACGTAAAATAAGCGCACCAGCAATGAAGTAATGGTGCGAGACTTCTGGTACCGCTTATGGTCAGCAGTTGACTTTTAACTAAATAAATAGATTATGAATACATTTTGATTGACGTATTGCTATAACAATATATGTATAGGCCCTTTTTACTGGAAATGAGGCATTCCATCTTAGTCCTCACGGGTGACAACGCATTTGCATTTTGATTTGTAACAGAGGATAGATGTAGATGCAGGGCCGCAGCAACCACTTACCATCAGGTGGACTGTGTGCTCGTTTGTCATCCTTATCCTATTAAAAAAAACAAATGTATACAAAAACAGTGAGTTAAACAATCTTCAATGAAAGATATACAATATAACTAGGATATACATGTATGTTACTTAATCTTGGCGAGTTTCCGTAAAAACTAAGCAACCGACAACAACCTTACTTACGCAGTAAGTAATGGGTAAGTAAGGACTTACTAACTGTTTTGTTTATTTATACAAGACTAGCTCTTCCCCGCGACTTCTCCCTCGTGTAATTTTTTTCCGAGGAACCCTAATTCTTTTTCTAAAACAAAAGTAGCCTAAGTTACTCCTTATGACATCAGCTATCTGCAAGCAAAATTTCCGTCAAAATCGATCCTGCCGTTTTGGAGATTAGCTGAAACAAACAGACAGACAGACAGACACATTTTTTTAAATTGTATTTTTGTTTTATGTATCGTATATATTTTCATATGTATAGGATAAAAGCTTTAATTTTGACATTACAAACAGACACTTCAATTTTAATTGTTTGTATTTTTTTTATAAGATAAGCGTGACAAACGATCACACAGTCCACCTGATGGTAAGTGGTTGCTGCGGCCCATAGACATCTACATCTATCCTCTATTACAAATAAAAATGCAGATGCGTTGTCACCCGTGAAGACTAAGATGGAATGCCTCATTTCCAGTAAAAAGGGCCTCCGGCCACCTGCACTCACCAAGCGAAACGCAGAGGTAAACCTCTACTTCACGCTGGTATTCTGTGAGGTCGTGGTACCACTCCGGTTCGAGCCGGCCCATCCGTGCGACAGCAAAAGCTGCCGCGTGGCTCTACCACTGTTGGAATATAGATATAGATGTATATATAGATTTAAGAAGTCAATCACCTCACAGGCGGGCATTATTTGTCATAGTCCCAATAGAATCTGCCAATACGTTACTAAATCTCGTACAGTATTTTCAAAATTATTTATATTTTAAATTAGTTTCAAGTTTTAATGTTATAATTTATTGTTATATTGTCCATAGCTTGTTAAGTGACTTTGAAATCATTCAAGCTGTAATTATTGAAGGATCACATCTCGATTTTATTATAATTTTTCTCGTCCATATGTGGTACTAGGGTACTATTAAAAAGAAATCACTCTTTGAAGCTTACTATGTATTTGCGGCATAAGAGAGTCCACTACAGATCCCGTACATTTTGCAATAGATGACAGAAAATGAAACAGGAGTTGGGCAGCAGAGTCTTCCTGACAATTAAAAAAAATTAAAAATTGCGGACTTTATAAAAGCTGAAATGAAAAACAATTTTAATGAAGAAATATATGAAAATAATTTCTATGAATTCCTGATTAATATAATACTTATTTTTTATTTTTCATTATATATTAATTTTTTATTTAATAATTATAAATTATTAAATTATTCAAGGAAATCGGGGCCATTTGTTTTTCTTTCTGCCTCATGGTGCGAAATAGGGGGTTGGTTGATTTTACGCCGCTACCACTCTGCAAGGAGCTCTCTTCCTTCGGCATTGTCGCTCGTGTATCACCACCCGAAGGACACGTGTAGGATGGACATATGGTTAGGTGGTCGAAACCTACGGACGCGATACTCATCATCTGAAGATTAAAAATGGAGTGCTTTGGTGATTTGGCCATAGAGAAAGAATAAACGAGGAAAGAATGACAAAGCAAATGTATGTTTCAAAATTGAACGGAAGAGTCGCGAAGCGACGCCCTAGACGAAAGTGTATCGATCAAATTGGGGATATATTTAAAATGGGCCAAATTAGGAGTCCTGCAACCGACGAGCATGTATGCGTAGGTATATGGATATAAAGGAGGCGAGAGAGGTTCGTGCCAAATGGAAGTTCGTAGTCTATGCCTACCCCTCTGGGTGAAAAGCGTGAGTGTTTATATATGATGTATATGTCAATAATTTAATAATTTTCATTATTAGCGTTTATTCATCGAGCTCTCGCTTATCAGACCATTATTTCACACTATGGTATGGTATTACAAAAGTCCCACAGAGAAAAGTTATCAAGAAGCTAATACACCTTTATGTTTTCCATAACAGAAAAGCAAACATTATTAAAAAAAAATGCTTTTGAAAACAGATTAACAACACCGTATACAAAACTTTAATCTATTTCCGTAAAATCCACAATAAACATCCCGATACCAAAAGCCCATTAAACAAATAATTTGTTTAAAAGCCTCAGCAAATAAATCGAGAGCTTGAAAAACCGAACATAAAATAAAATAAACAAAAGCCATTGTTTTTAATAATTTAGAGCCGGGAAACAACATCCGAGAGTCCATTATATTCACTCGGCAGTAAACAAATACTGTATTAAATTTACGACTAAACAAGTTCATTCAAAATAAAATCATCATCACCGTCATTACAATCCATCATGACGGCACTGCTCAATCTGCTCCAGGCAACAAAAAATACCGATGTCTCTCGATAGTTTGAAACACATGGGACCAGAGAAAAGTTTCAAAATTACCAAAAGCTCAAAATAACAGGAGTTTAATGACTAATAGGGAGGGAGGAAAAAAAAGTAAACAAGAGTTTGATCAAAATTCGTAATTTATTATTTTAAAATCGTATTCGTATTCACAAATGTTCATTTTGAATAGACGTCTTTCTCATTTATGCAAACAATCGACAGGTCTGTACTTGTTTGTAAACAAACGACAGGTATGTGCATGATACGCTTCAAATTATCGAGAGTAAGGAAGCTCAGACTTCAAATTATTGCATGTTGGCGCACACGATGTATTCCTTCAACTTCAGATTACCGAGGGGACCAAATAATTGATTTTGTTCAATTCATCGAGTATTTTTCAAGGGACCGGGAAAAATTTCAAATTATGGAGAGATTCAAATAAACGAGTGTCAAATTATCGAGACTCGGCTGTATTTCAAAGCATGGTATTTTTTAAAAAAAAATAGTAACGCTGTTAAATATTACTAATATACCCTTTAACCACTTCTGTTAAGCTTAAAATGCTTGTGTTAGAAGTGGTTCACGACAGGAGTCGAATGGCGGATTCGAACCCACGACCTTTCGAGTTCGTGGTCCGCGCCCTGCCATTAGGCTACTGACGCTTCATTATCCTATTCATATATATTAGGCCTCTTTATCAGCTTCGTCATCATCAGTTATTGGTTCTGCAAGCGATTCTGCCGGCACACTGCCACTTCAGGTTATTGATCCGTTGACTTATGTTGGTTATTTAGGTTTCACTACAGGAATTATTCTTAAGGATTGTAACAGAAAAGCTCCGAATATAACCCTCTCCATTGCTTATTAAGTGACGTTGAACTCCTTCAAATGAAATTTAGTAAAAAACCACATTTCGGTCCTATTATCCGCCTCCAGGTCCTTCAAAAGCGTCATTGCCAAGGCAAGGTCTGAGTACATCGGCAGAATTGGCGAGAAGCTGGTTCGCCTTCCTTCGGGAACCCGTGGCTGTCCAAGGGAACTTCTGTCAGCCATCTCTTCCATCTCTGCACAGAGAGGACGACTTACTGGCCCATGCCGCAAAGGAGAAAGCCGATCTGTTGAGCTCTCTTTTTGCGTCCAACTCGACTCTAGATGACGGGGGGAAAACACCGCCGACCATCCCGCGATGTGAGTGCTCCATGCCGGATGTGCGATTTACACAGCGCTCGGTCCGCAAAGCACTCTTCTCCCTGGACGTCAGCAAGTCGAGTGGGCCCGATGGAGTCCCTCCCATTGTGCTGAAGACGTGTGCTCCGGAGTTGGCACCGGTTTTAACGCGTCTTTTCCGGTACTCCTACACCCAAGGCGTAGTCCCAAACTCATGGAAGACAGCTTTGGTGCACCCGATCCCTAAAAAAGGCGACCGCTCAGACCCGTCCAACTACAGGCCTATCGCCATCACCTCCTTGTTCTCCAAAATAATGGAAGCCGTTACAAACTGCCAGCTCATGAGGTACCTTGAGGATCACCAGCTGATTAGTGACCGCCAGTACGGTTTTCGTCGGGGTCGATCAGCTGGTGATCTTCTAGTCTACTTAACTCATAGATGGGCGGAGGCAGTAGAGTCCAAGGGGGAGGCATTAGCCGTTAGTTAGGACGTAGCGAAGGCCTTTGATCGGGTCTTGCACAAAGCGCTTCTTTCGAAGCTTCCTGCGTATGGGCTTCCTGAGAAATTGTGCAAATGGATCACCTGTTTCCTTGCTGATCGGAGCATCAAGGTCGTAATATACGGTGCATGCTCTGATCTCAAGCCTATCAACGCTGTTGTTCCTCAAGGCTGCGTGCTATCACCAACGCTGTTTCTCCTGCATATCAATGATATGTTGCTAACTGGTAGCATTCATTGCTATGCAGACGACAGCACTGGTGATGCCTTATATACCGGCCGTGCCAATATTTCTCGGGAAAACGTCGCCGAGTACCGGGACAAACTTGTGTCTGAAGTCGAGTCTTTGCTTAACAAAGTCTCGGATTGGGGCCGACTAAATCTAGTCCAGTTCAATCCCCAGAAGACACAAGTTTGCGCGTTTACCGCTAAAAAGAACCCCTTTGTCGTATCTCCTCAGTTTCAAGGCACTCCCCTTGCTGCCTCAGCTAGTATCGGAATCCTTGGCGTCGACATATCGAATAGTGTGCAGTTTCGTGGTCACTTGGAAGGGAAGGCCAAATTGGCCTCTAAAAAGCTTGGCGTGCTGAGCAGAGCGAGACAGTATTTCATGCCGGCACATCGCTTGCAACTTTACAAAGCGCAAGTTCGGCTTCACATGGAATACTGTTCTCATCTCTAGGCCGGGGCACCCCAGTGCCAGCTCCTTCCACTTGACCGCATCCAGAGCAGAGCGGTTCGAATCGTCGATGACCGAGTTCTTTCTGACCGGCTCAATACACTGGCACTGCGTAGAGATGTTGCATCTCTTTGCGTATTTTATCGCATCTATCACGGGGAGTGCTCTGAGGAATTGTTCGGACTAATTCCAGCCGCTCAATTTCACCATCGCACATCGCGACAAAACTCGCGTTACCATCCATACCATCTGGATGATTGGCGGTCCACCACTGTGCGATTTAGATGAAGTTTTTTCCCTCTCACGACTTCCTTGTGGAATCAATTACCACCAGCGAATTTTCCGGACCGATACGACTTAGGAACCTTCAAGAAAAGAGCTTACACCTTTCTAAAAGGTCGGCGACGCATCTGCAATTCCCCTGGTGTTGCGGTTGTTCATGGGCGGCGGTAGTCACTTACCATCAGGTGAGCCGCATGCTCATGTGTCCCCTATTCCATAAAAAAATATTAATAATTTTTCTCATAATCCACATACATCAGACAATGTTGCGCTACTTCCTGCTATTCTATTTTCAGCAAAATCTGGTATGAGTGTGGTCGATGGTGCAAAAGCCTTTTCTAAAACTGATTGATTTCAGAAGTCATCGATTTTGTGTATGGTTCGTAATGACGCTCGTAAAAGCACTTAGGCGTGGTTCAGTAGAAAAATCTGTCTCTTGTTTTTCAAACGAGTGTGAAAATTTCTACGCCACACCTCAGTTAGAGTGCTCCTCGGAATAAAATATCTATTTTTTTATAGGATAGGGTGACAATCGAGCACACAGTCCACCTGATGGTAAGTGTTTGCTGTGACCCATAGATATCTACATTTATCCTCAATAATGAATCAAAATGCAGATGCGTCGTTACCCATGAGGACTAAGATGGAATTTCTCTTTTCCAACAAAGTGGATTTCCGGTTCTCTAAACTCACTATATGAAACATAGCCGTGTCAAACTGCTATTTTACGCTGGTATTATGTGAGAGCGTGGTCCTTCCCCGGTCGAGCCGACCCATTCGTGCTACAATTATACTATAATAGCTGCAGCATCGCCTTACCATGTTTAATATCTTTCGAAACACTTTAAATAACGATTCTTCACCTGCTTTCAGAAATACCGCTGTAACTCCATCCTTATCCTACTCCTTGCCGTTTTTATGGAGCTTTTTTTTTATAGGAGAGGGGGCAAACGAGCATGCGGCTCACCTGATGGTAAGTGACTACCGCCGCCCATGAACAACTGCAACACCAGGGAGGGAATTGCAGATGCGTTGCCGGCCTTTTAAAAAGGAATACGCTCTTTTCTTGAAGGTCCCTAAGTCGTATCGGTCCGGAAAAATCGCTGATGGTAATCGATTCCACAAGGAAGTCGTGCGAGGAAGAAAACATCTTCTAAATCGCACAGTGGTGGACCGCCAATCATCCAGATGGTGTGGATGGTATCGGGAGTTCTGCCGCGATGTGCGTTCGTGAAATTTGGCGGCTGGGATTAATCCGAACAATTCCTCAGAGCACTCCCCATGATAGATGCGAAAGAAAATGCAAAGAGATGCAACATCTCTTCGCAGCGCCAATGAGTCGAGCCGACCGGAAAGGTCTCGGTCGTCGACGATTCGAGCCACTCTGCGCTGGATGCGGTCAAGTGGAAAGAGCTGGCACTGGGGAGCCCCTGCCCAGAGATGGGAACAGTATTCCATGTGAGGCCGAACCTGCGCCTTGTAAAGTTGCAGGCGGTGTGCCGGCATGAAATACTGTCCCGCTCTGCTGAGCACGCCAAGCTTTTTAGAGCTGGACATGTATTACTACTGTTACTATTCTATGTATATCGATACTATTATATATTGATGTCCGAAATCTCAAAAATAAATAAAAAATTAAAAGTGTCGGATGAAACTTATTCTTGGGTTTTTATTACATTGTGGCTCTAAATTATCCGTGCCTACAGAAATGACTCTTATACAGTTATACGTCTTCAATTTCGATAGGTGGATCTACATCATCATTATCATCATTACATCTCTTCATAAGTCGACTGCTGAACTGAATGAAGCACAGTCCTGAGCCACCTGCATCCATCGACCTCCACGAAAGGTCATAACTCTATCTAGTTCGCTCTAGAACGTTTCTTCCCCATCGCTTGTCGGTTCTTAGAGCTATATAGCCGGCCCATTGCCACTTCAGATTTCTAATCCGTTGGGCTATGTCGGTCACACTGGTTCTAATGTGGATATGCCCATTTCTACGTTTATCATGCAGAGAAACCCCGACCGATCTTGGGCTCCCTCATACGGCCAGCAGTAAAGGACCACGTCTCAGACCTCAGATAAGTGGATCGTCCAGCAGTTAAATCGAAGGCAAAGAATTTAAAGCATTTGGCCACTCAATCGCATCTTCAATACGCCGGGTATATATCGCCGCATATATTTTGTATGTGTTCAATTGTAAGTGCCATTTCTATGTGGTATTGTCGTATGAGAATTTATAATTTCATCCTACAGGTGTCGAAAGAGGTAACTGTGCTATGCAAAAAAGATCTTGTGACCTCCGATAGATGATCATCTTGTTAACAATGCAGTGAAAGATGTGAAATGTCTGATATTTCGTTCGTCAATACGCCAGCCAAGCAATGCAAATCGTTCCTACAGTGGGTGAGACCAACAACATTTACGGACTTATGATGAAGAAAAAGAAGGCCATTTCAAATTAGTTGAAGACAGTGAAAGCCACACTCGTTTTTGCTGCTAGTATTTCCCGTCTAGCAGCATTGAGAATGTAATTGTATTTTTTTTCTTGCAAAGTTTACCTCCAACCGTATATAACAGTGTCTGCAAACTTGGCATTATTATCGCCCACTGAATTGCACCTTCTAGAGAATTATGTAATTTGAGCGGAAAGTTTTCGGTTCTTTAGATTATCTCTTAGTTTCCTATACTTTATTCCAATTTTTTTTATCACACTTTTTGGGCGTATATAAGAAGTTTGTACGTACAATCCAAATATTCTGCTTTTTAAAAAGAAATTTACCTTTTTTAAATATCGTTATTTCGGTTTATATTTTCGGTTTTTATCGGTTTGGTCATGTAGAAAGAATGAACGAGGAAAGAGTGACAAAGCAAGTATATGTTTCAGAAGTGAACGGCAGAGTCGGGAAGTGACGGCATAGACGAAGATATATCGACCAAATCGGTGATACATTGAAAATGGACCAGATTAAAAGTATCCTTAACCGACGAGCGTGTATGCGTAGATTATGGATGTAAAGGAGGCGAGAGAGGTGTGTCAGGATCGCGCGAAATGGAAGTCCATATTCTCTGCCTACCCCTCTGGGTGACAGGCGTGAGGGTTTATGTTATGTATGTTACGTTATTTCCTTTTTTCTGTTTGTTACATCTGTTCTTTTTTACTTTCTTTCATTCCCATGTTGTCCAATTCTGAGTAAAATCTACTTTACATGAGTAAATATTTAGTTTAAATAAAACTAGGTTTATAGATTTTATCGTATATATTAACTTATTTTATATTCCCGACGTTTCGAGTACTTTACAGCACCCGTGGTCACGGGGGGACTGAGATATTTAACGTCCCAATGTCATAGTTAACCGCGGCTACCTCCAGATTAAAAATTATTATTATTATTATTACGATAAAATCAGTAAAACTAATTTTATTTAAATGTGTAGTGTTCGCGTAAATATAAGAAATCATTATATAAATATTTGATATTTAACTTTTGCGAATGTGAAAGTATTTTTATATTTTCTTGTAAAAAATTAAACGTATTTCTCTCTATCACTGTAAATGTATTAGATCAAGTGCTGCCAGCCGAAATACGATTACATGATTCAGCACTGTGGACCGATAAAATAACGATGACATAAATTTAAGTCGATTGCCAAGAGACAGTTATTTTAAACCTAAAAAATAATGATACCATGCAATATTATTATTTTTTCATGTAACTAGAAAAATATACCAAAAAACGTTATACCATATTGCATACATACTATAACTACATTATGGTTGTAGCACGAATGTATCAACTCAACATTGGAATCACCACACTCTCTCACAGGCCACCAATTAAAAGCAGCAAAATAGAATTGAAGACATTTGTCACTGGAAACAAGGCATTCCATCTTAGACTAATAGGTGATAGCACATTTGCATTTTGATCCTTGATTGAAAATATATGTAGATATCTATGGACAATACCATTCACTTCCATTTGTTGGACTGTGTGCTCGTTTGTCACCATTATTCTATTTAAAAAAGAACGATGGTTATAAGGTTAAAAAAAAACTTACATAACCAAGAAAACGTTCTTCTAAAAGCGTCGCTCGTGCTTAATCTCGCAGTGATATTGGCAGACAAAATTGCATTGTTTATAGCTCGCCGCTCTACTTGTCAAAGGAAATATAATGGATGGTGGCGGTACCGAAACCGATCACATAAATTGAAACCTGCTTTTGTTTAGATATTCTAACCTGCTATGTTCCTAATATTGGCTTAGATTTATGACCCATTTAATGTCTTCTTTTTAACCGACAGTAAGAGTTTTTATTTCATCGGAATATTTTTTAATTGTATTTGGCGATAGTTTTTCAAGATCTTTTGGATTAGTGGCATATGAAATCTGATGTAATGGCGAAGACAATCCTGAACATGTTCCCGGACTTTTCGAGACGTCAGTGGTTTATATGAGCTGTATGTAAAATTAATATTTAAAAGCTGAAAGATTTTCTAGCAAACTGAAGTCTAACTTGCCGGTGGCAACCCTTTTACTAACCCGTTACTGTTACTGTCACTTATGGGCACTCCAAGATACTCAAGAAGTCGGCTAAAGAACAACCCCAGAGAGATGCCAATTAAGCAGCGATGTCATTAGGATTAAAAAATAAAACACTAAAAACAAAAAGAAAACACACACACACACACACATATGTGTGTGTGTGTGTGTGTATGTCTACGTTTGCACGGTTCTACATTAGTGTATTTTTTTGTTGCCATTTCAGAGACCAAAACCATAAGACGGGTTTCTGTCGTCTCTTACGACATCTATGTATGGGATGATATTATGTGGTAGCGGATATTCTTACACTACCACTACACGTTCACAATATTCACCCATTTTGAGTGTTACTGGACACTTATAAAAAACCCAAAGAATTTTATTGCTGCATTGTAATTTAAATTGTAAAAGATGAAATTCCGATTCAATTGGAAATAAATATATAAAGGTTTGGCTCAACTAAAATTCGCTTTACTTTTTTAAAAAATATTTAGAAGTACAAAGAAAGGTTAAGGTTTTCGTAAAAAGCGTTTACCGGTGTGTGAAGAGAGGAATATTTTTTTAAAGAATATTTTTATAAACGAGCACACAGCCCGGGTAATAGTAAGTGAATGCTTTAGCATATAGACATCTACATCTTCCACGATTGAGAATCAAAATGCATATGCGTTGTCACCTTGAGGACTAAGATATAATGCCTCGTTAACAATAAAAATGGTCTCCAGTTTTCTACATTTACCATAAAAAACATAGCAGCATTATGCTTATATATTTTGTGAAAGTGTGATTGATCATTCCCCGGCAGAATTTCGTTCGTACCCCATTCGTGTTACAACTACAGTAGGCTGCAGAGTGGGTCTACAACTAATATAAAGAAGAATGACAAATAAACACTGTTGTATTGCGGTGTCACGAATGGAAGTCACCCTTGTTTATGGGAAATGCCATTCAGAATGTGAGTACATTAATTAGGCCTTAAGCTTCATCCTATTTATTTCATTAAATGTTAAGTACCAAGCTGTATTTAAAGCTCGGAAACGCATCTGCAATTCCCCTGGTCTTGCAGTTGTTCATGGGCGGCGGTAGTCACCTAACATCGGATAAGCCGCATGCTCGTTTGTCCCTTCTCCTAAAAAAAAAAATAACACTAACAGCATTTCGTGTACTGGAATTTTGAAGCATTTCTTTATAAAATTCATTCCTCCATAAAAATCTTAAATTTGAATTTTACATGTTGCGTTTGGATTTAGGTAGTAGCTTTCTATAAGCCCGAATTCAAACAAACTTATAAATGGCTCTGAGAAAAACGAGTTACAAACAGATAAACATAGAATTATTTTCAAGAAACAGCAAAAACATTGGACTTTTATTCTTCCGCCTTTGTGCCTGTGGAGACATTTTATATTTTGTGGGAGACAATTTTACAATGCAATCTTATCAAATTCCAAAATGGTGGAATTATTTTTCAAATCCGAACGTCTTTTTCAGTCAAACACACTAGATTGGAGGTTATCAAAGCTTGCCACAACAATCAATACCTAAAGGTTATAATTCACTCTCAAACGAACAATAGACGCGGGAACAATTAGGGTACTACGTCAAATCGTATTGTTCCAAAATCCAGGATCCCAAATACAATATTGTAATAAGACTTATATCAAAGGTTATACGGGTTGTTTTCGTCTGACTGAATAGTGTAGATTAACGATATGGATTTCCTTCTTAACGGCAAATTCGAATGAACTTTATCCAGCTGTAATTGGGTTTGTAATGGATTAATTTCCGAAATACAATACGGCCCCGTGGTTGCAAAATAGGTTTTCAAATAATGCGTTATTGAATTTTACTCATACATTGTAAAGCTTAAGTATGGGAATTCCACCTTTCGTTTATGAGCAGTTAATGGGCTATGATCGTTTGATTCATAAAATACCCTTTTATGTATTTCAATCAATATACTTAGTGGGCTTGTATTAAAACGAAAGAGTTTGTGAAGAATTAATCATTTTTTATTTACTTTTTTTATAGGATAGGGTGACAAACGAGCACACAGTCCACTTGATAGTAAGTGGTTGCTGTGACCCATAGACATCTAGTACATTTATACTCAATAGAGAATCTGATGCGTATCACCCGTGAAGACTAAGATGGAATGCCTTTTTTCCATTAAAATGGGTCTCCGGTTCTCTATACTCACCATACGAAACACAGCAGTGTTAAGCTGCTATTTTACGCTGGTATTCTGTGAGAGCGTGGTCCTTCCTCGGTCGAGCCGATCCATTCGTGCTACAGCTAACTAATATAGCTGCAGCATGGCTCTACCACGTAAAAACATAGAACGTCTCATAAGGGGGATGTTTTTATATAATCGCCATAGTTGGCAAGCAACATGGCAACCGCAGCTTTTTCTCATTTTGAACTGTTTTCAGGAAGAAGCTGCTATCCATCTCCCGTTTCAACTGTGCAGAATTATTCATAATTATAAAGGATGACTCACGCTAGACCGTGTCGGGTCCGAGCCGAGTGTCGGCCGTAGCACGGTCAACTAATATTACATATATTTTGTATGGACACACTCACGCTATACCGAGCGGCAACCGAGTGACGGCCGAACAACGACAACGCTCGGAAACAACTCGGCTCGGCTCGGCCATTTCCTTGTAGTAGAAGATTTATAAGATTCTTCATCGTCCAGAGTGATCGCAATAGCCGCTAATTCCAGATCGTCAAAATTCAACATGATTGTAGTCTAGTTACAACAGTATTTTTGCTCGGACGAGTATACTGCATCACGGCGCAACGATAATTGCTCGGTCGAGGCCCGGTCGGTTGCAATAACATGCACGGGATCGGCTCGGTGACCGTGCTACGGCCGACACTCGGCTTAGACCCGACACGGTCTAGTGTGAGTCATCCTTAACATTGTTATAGTTTATCTTCTATTTCTTAAATTTTTATTACCTTATTTGTTTCTCGGATTGTGTAGCAGGCTTTTAGTCTTAGATCTTCATTCCATTGGAAACAAACAAGGCAGCTTTATTGTAATCCCTGGCAGCTTAGCGATCATTTTTTTTTAATTAGAAAGACGAGGCAAAGCTCACCTGATGGTATGCGACTTTTGCAATCCGTTTGGTAAGAGAACTGGTATATTATCGGACTTTAAGGCGTGCCTCCTAATAATCAAGGGTTGTTAACATTTTTATGGCCTGATCAATGTTTATTTCGGGTATTCATTGGTTACTTAACATCGGCTAGAATATTGCACTTGTTGTTTAAATATGAAAATACATCCTTGAATCGAGTGATGGATTCTCTTTTACCGTCATTATTAAATTCGCTTAATTCGCACGTTCTTAATTCAATAAAAAATATTTTAAAAATACCGACCTCAATACCAAAAAAATACACCTTTGAGAATGCTTAGCAATATATGAACTTGCCGCACTCGGCTCAGTGGAACGCAGAGCCAAGAGGTTTATCGGCGACAAAAAGCTGGTGGAAACTAAGCTTTACAGCTAAGCTCACCGCCGTCAAGAAGCTTGTTTGTCGATCTTCTAAAGATTGTACTTCGGAGAGTGTGCCCATGAGCTTCATATCTTGCCTATCGGAGCATCAGAAAGGAGCACACAGTCCACCTGATGGTATGTGGTTGTTGTGGCCCATAGTCATCTACATCTATATTTGTTTGCGAATTAAAATGCAGATGCGTTGTCAGCCGTGAGGACTAAGATAGAATGCCTCTTTTCTGATAAAATGGGTCTCCGGTTCTCTCTCTCTCTCTCGTACTCACCATATGCATCACAACAGCGTTAAGATGCTATTTTACCTTGTTTTCTTTGAGAGCGTGGTTCTTCCCTGGTCGAGCCAACACATTCGTGCTACAACTATACTATTGATATAGCTGCATCATGGCTCTACCACGTAAAAAAGAGAGTACTTGTAGGTTACCATTCAAAAAATTTACAGTTACCAACCAAATGGTTGATATTCCAAATAATCGCACTAAGCGCTATAAATCATCTTTTAAAATGCGCATAGCCGGCGATTGGAATGCCCTACCGTCGTCTGTTTGTTTCGAGTGCCCATGAACTGGACCTATTCAAGGTGCGTGTTAACAGGCTTCCCCTAGGCAAACTCGCTCCATTGTAGGCCTCAATTTTGCCCTCAGGCCAGATGAAGGTCAAGAGTGAGCCCTGTTTTAATAAGAAAATCCACATAATAACGACTAAATTCTGTGCTAAGAAATAGTGCCTGAATTAAGCCCCCGTCTTCTGAAGCTATCTAAATCTAAAAAATTATTATTAACAAATCGAAGCAATAGTTTGAAAATATATTAAAAAACGGTCAAAAAGATAGCCAAGGCAAATTCTTTTCAGCGTAATGGTCTACTGATTGAAATACGAAATAGGAGAACAGAAATGGAATAAATGAAAGTTTTAGGTCTAATTACTTAGTGAACGAAATCATACTTCGTTAAACTTCATCAACTACCAGGCTTTCAACAAATTGAGAAATTGGATTATTTATTTGTTCTAATTACGAGCCAGTATATATTTTCCCATATTAACACTTAAAAGTACTTTATGACGTCAACACTTCATTAAATTTGCTTCCATAGTGGGAGGCAATTCAGAAAACTGATTATAATGAATTCGGGGATACAATTTTGTGTTGTAGAAATATATCTATCATCTACATCCAAAATTTATTTACAACATTCGAAGTGACTAATTACTTGGTAAGGCGTTTGAAGTCTCGATGTCGTAGTTATTCCGAGTTATCTTCAGCTTTTGAGGTAAAATACCCAGACCTACGATAAGTAGTAGCATCTAAAGTGCGAGATATTCTGGGTTTTTTTTTAGAGGAGAGGGGGCAAACGAGCCTACGGCTCACCTGATGGTAAGTGACTACCGACGCCCATAAACAACTGCAACATCATGGAAATTGATGGTCCGTTTCCGGCGTTTTAGAAAGGAGTAAGCTTCTTTCTTGAAGGTCCCTAAGTCGTATTGGTCCGGAAAAGCCAGTCGTAAGATACTCAACAGATAGGCCGTACGTGGAAGAAAACTCCTAGTGAAACGTACAGTGATAGACCGCTAAGAATTCAGATGGTGTGGATGGTATCGGGAATTTCGCCGCGATGTGCGTTGGTGAAATTTGGCGGCTGGGATTAATCAGAACTATTCCTCAGAGCACGTTTCGTTACGTTCACGTATCCACGTACAATACACGGCCGTGTCCACGATACAGAACTCACTATGTAGTGGTGACGTAAGAGAATGCACTTCCTTATACCATCGGGTGGATGTTCTAATAGGTGACAGAGAGAAATAAAACAGGATATAAGCAGCAGCGTCTCCCTGACAACAATCTATAATAATTAAAACTTCTGTTAATAAGCCACCTTCCAAGCTTAACCACTTTTTTATATAGAACTGGATGGAGACAAACGAGCACACAGTATATCTGATTGTAAGGAGATGCACTCGTGCAATTTACGTTTGTAAACTGCCTCCACGATACAGGCGAAAATCCTAGTGTGGGGGTAACGTTTTCTAACTAAAAGAAGATAAAGAAAGAAGATTGTCAGATGTTGAGTATCTCAAATAAGAGAATCACATTCGTGCAACTCTAAAGTCTCATCACTATGTGATTTCATCGGCCTTCTTCTGATTCTGCATACTGACGTACGAGATCTTGTAGCGGGCGTGCTCGCGTTTGGCAATCACTACTTTGATCTTTGCATAAAATACCTATCCGAAAGCTAGCTTAGATATTTTCTTGTTCTGTGGCTCATAGACATCTAAATTTATCTTCAATTAAGAATCAAAATGCTGATGCGTTTTTACCCTTTAGAACTAAGGTGGAGTGCCCAGTAAAAAGGGTCTCCAATTCTCTACACTCACTATAAGAAACACAGCATTAATCTGTTATTTCACGCCGGTATTCTGTGAGAGCGTGGTCCTTCCCCGGTCGAACCGGCCTATTCGTGCCACAACCACAGTATAGCTGCAGCGGGCTTCTACAATGTCAAAGCACTGGGGAATGTAGGAGCATCTTTCTCCTAAGAGGCACTGTATGGGAAAGCATATGTCCAACAGTGTGCTTTTGAGAGGCTGCAAAAATAAATAAAAATAAATTAATTTACATAGTACATCATAATAACGTTGATAAAGGAGCAGAGTATTTCGGGATTGATGTTTGTTAGCACCACTACGTGCTTGGCGTTCAAGAAAATTATCGCAAGGAAAACTGCATGTCAGTGGAACAAAAATGTTATGAGGACATGTGAAGTCCAGCTACACGCACTGCAGCAGCACGGTGAACTATTTACTCCAAACCCCTCTCAGTAATGATGGAAGGTCTGTGCCCAGTAGCGAGACGCAGATATACCGGCTTTAACTTTGCTATTACATGGTGTATTATCATCATTAAATTCATCATTTAGCCTCTCAAAAGTTCACTGCTGAAACTGCCTTCGCCATAGATTGGAATTTTTTTCTAAATAGAAGTTAAGTGAATTTAACAGTGGTAGAGCCACGCGTAGCTTTTGCTGTTGCACGTATGGGTCAGCCCGAACCGGGGTGGCACCATGATCTCACAGAAAACCAGCGTGAAAGTAAAAGCTCTGCTTCTGCATTTTGTCTGGTGAGTGCAAGTGGCCGGAGCCCTCCCCCCCCCCCCCCTTAACATGGTGGCGGAATCAAATAATACAATACACCAGCACCCCCGATGACGGTGAATCCCTCGCTGAGTATCCACGCCCAAGCTACCCTACTCTTCCTGAGCGTGAGTGCTCAGACTGCCCCGCGTAATCTACGGGAGGCGAAATTCCGCTAGAGATTAAACCTGTTCGGGCCAAAGGGAACAATAAGTAAGAGGTGCCCCCTGCCACGCTATTGTATAGTGAATATCTGCAATATCAGGGGACTTCTTCAAACCTTAACGTCGTCCACTACAATCTGGAAACGGCGAAGCCAGCCTTGCTCTGTGTCCTCTCACATGTGTCCTCTCCGGTTAATATTTCTTATCTCTTCTAC